>JAVQJF010102646.1:0-56937 GCA_036023855.1 Gadopsis marmoratus
AGACATTAAGGGGCACATTCACACCACATTCACAGTTGCCATGACACAGTTGCCTCCACCGGGTTCAGTGTCTTGCCCAGGGACACTTCGACATGCGGACAGCAGGAGCTGGGATCGAAACACAAACCCTGGGGTTAATGGACGACCGCACTACCCCCTCAGCCACAGCCGCCCCTAGACTTGTACATGTGCAAAGAAAAACATGTGCACATACAAGACCACAGTTATCACTCATGGATACTAAATCAAACAAACTGCATCATAACAGCACTACAGCGTAACAATTACTTTCCTGCTCGTAAAGATGACAGCGTTCTACTGATAAACTCTTAAAATACTCGGGAATGGAATCACAGTGAGTTATCGTGGCTCCAATCAGCGAGGCAGATCTCATGTTACTTTTGGGTTGAATACACACATGACTTAATCAGTGACATTCATGGAGCCGGGGTCTTGGAGTCAAGGGATCACATTACGCAGGTAAGGCCCAGAAGTATGTGGCACATACTGTAAAATGTTATCAACTCATGGCCAGGAAGGTCAAAAAGGTCAACCTTTTTGATGTTTAAATATGATGTAACTGATGACGGTGATGATGACAACTGATGACGGCTGAATCGCTGAATCAATCGATTCAAATAGGCTTGGTGTTCTGCCCGTTGACCGCAGTTTCTGCCAGTCGGAGAAACAATTAACCAATCAGTGCGTAGGGCAGGATTAAGAACCGGAATGTTGTCTCCTTACTTAGCTAGCTAGCAGCATTCATTACAAATAGACCAGAAAATGTCGACAAGCGTGGATGAGATCAACGCGGCAATATGCAGCAGTCATTGTAAGTGCACTTACAGAAATAATACTCCTGCCATCGACACATCATGGTGAAAAACAGCTCCAAGAATCGCTCCTAACAACAAATCAGCCAACAAGAACACAATGTAAGGTTGAGTAAATGAAGTGAAACAAAATAGCAATTCAGTCTGATAATAAGGTTGACTGGTAACTACAAACATGGAGAGTTTTGCCCTGTTAATGTGTCACATTTACAAGATACAGTTCTTGGTGTAGAAATATAAGTAGTATATATATATATATATATACTGTATAAATGTTGCTATTGAATAGATTTTGATAAATGTTAAGGCACCATTTTACTAGTATCAATTCAAATCAGTCTCCAAACCTGTTTAAGAATGAATTTTAAATTTTGTGATCGTCATTTTTAAAATGTCCCTGGGATTGCTCCAATCCAAAAAGCATCTGTGATTTGTGTTTTACAAAACGAAACGTTTACACACTTTAGTTAAAGCTGTTTTGAGTATAGTTTCCCCTTTGTACAGTATCACAGTATAACTCACCACGGCAACATTTGGCTCACTTTATTTAAAAGTAGCACGTTACCCTCTCAGCCAAACATTCCCGGATCCTCAGATGGAGCACATGAAGGAGCCCGGGCCCCTGTGCCACTGAAGAGGCCTTTTGAGAAGACACCCTCCCCTCATCGCTTTCTGTCTGCAGGTCTAATCTCTGTCTGTGCCTGAATCAACTCAAAGCTTTGCTCATTTGCCAGGTTTTGCTGTTTACCTTCCATCAGAGAATAAACCTGTATAAACCTGAATGTGAACCTGAATAAACCAGACTCATCAAAGAGTCTCTTAAAACTCCTGGATAATCACAGACATGATGTTTTTAAGGTTTTTTTCTTGTGTAAACATTCGTGTTTAGGCAGTTAGAGATTGTCCAGTGACTGCATCCATTCATAAAGTTCAAAAAGCACGTGCAAAATTAAGTTATTTTGTCACTTTTGACCATACCTGCTTAGGAACATAGGCAAGGAGACAAACATGTATTGAGATGGGAATACTATAATAATAATACAATTTTGCAGGTGTGAAAGTATTGGATATATATCAAAGTATTGGATTAATTCAACATTTGACCTGATGATGGCACTATATGGGATCATCCCGAGGGGTCAACGATGTCGGCACCGAATTTCATGACAATTCTTTTTAATAGTTGTTGAGACATTTCAGTCAAACCCACAAATGTCAACCTCATGGTGTTGCTACAGGAAAAATCAGGGGATCTCCAAAGTTATCAGCATTCTTCTTCCTTTGGGGAGCATGAATGTTTTTCAAAAGCTTCACAACACTCAGTCCAATAGCTGTTGAGATATTTCAGTCTGGACCAAAGTGGTGGACCAACCAACCAGCCGACAGGCACACATTGCCATCACTTGAGCCACGGTGCTATCATGGTTAAAAACAACCCTGAAGATCACACGCAAGTTATCAAAAGCAGCATTTTGTATCATCTTCTTCGGCTTGACAGAACCATTTCAGAACAACAAAGTCATCCTCATCCTCATCCTCATCCAGAGCTATAAAGCAGTTTCCTTGTTCCGTCATGGTGAAGACGTTATTTTTGTACCATTTGCACTACAAGCAGCATTCAGCACTCATATTTTTCTGAAAGGTTTCATTTGCACATATCGTTGCAAAAACCTGCGCACACCTGCAGCTGTTTTCCTTTGCCACCTCTTGTGACCACACATTACATAACCTTTCTGCTAAACGGAATTAATTACAGCGACTTCCTAAAGCCAAAGTTGGTTATAAATTAATAGCATCGTAAAAGAAAAAAGGCCATTTATGCTGAATTAGCATGCATCATTCATATACTTCATTTGATATTTGTAATTCAAATATTGTTTTATGCAAATGGTAAAGCATCAGAGAGACTGCTTGGAAGGCCTCGGCATTCCTCCTCAATGAATCCCGCAGCTTGTTTCGGTCCGGCAGTTACCCACCCTGAAACTGTCTGAGGGCACAAACTGAGAAAGAAAATATTGTGGAAAATCTGACATATTTTCATCCAAACTACTCGAGAGTTTACAGAAGATGTTCACAGTCCTTTTTTTTTTTTACAAGCAAATGAGCAGTGACTGTCCGGGCTGAGTCATGGTGGTCAGGCCACAGTGTTTACAGTTTCATCTGGACAGAAACACCCCGAAAAGATAAATATAGGCTGGATCAGTAGTTCTATGTAAAGTAGTTATTTGCCAGGGTAGTCGTAGTTGTTATATGAGCTTAATTAGATGTTAGATTAATGTAATTTGTTAATTATTAAATCTATAAAACTTTTCCTGTGTGTAGAGTGATTTCAGCTGTTGGGCTAAAATTGTTCTTGGACTCTTGAGGGAATTTCTCTCTTGATGTTGATTTTGCAACCTCACTGCAGTAATTATTGTATGTACTTTGCGCTACCACACGCACTATACTAAAGTCAGAAATCCAACTGAGATCCGAGAAAACCTCATCTGTCTCCAAGACTCCTGTGCTGAAGATCAAATGTGGTTTTGATCATTTTTGCTTTCTTTTTTGGCATACTAGGTAATAAAACAGAGTAAAATAAGATCAATGTGTGTATTTGCATGTGTGAGAGAGAAAAAGCAAATTGATAAGATGAAAAGGTCACTCACAGTTGATACCTTGATACCTATTTATCTGTTCTTTCAATCACATCTGCCAGACGCTCGGCACAGTTGACAGGTTGGAAAATATTTGTCATTTGGATCGGACTGAAAGGAAAACGTATCTTGTAACTCTGCACACATGTGTATGGTTTCTGTTGGAGCTATCTTTTATTGAATTTTTGTTTTGCATTTTTATACCCAGACCTCCGGACGTAGATGACGTTGGGTTTTCAACCAGCAGCTGTTGTGGAAAACAGACAGCGACGGCCACGTTCATGTGATAATTTCAATATTGGCTGAATTAAATGACTAATCGAGAGAAAGCCAAACTCATGGTTCGGAGCTTTGCAAAGCGATTTTAAATAGCTGCTCTTTGATTCCCCGAGCATCACGAGCTGGTCCACACATTGCCAGGCAACATGATGTAATCTTGTCGGGATCAGCCAGACGGTTTTGTCACCGGCTTGCAGTCGCCATATTGCATCATCTGGCAGTGGAGCTTCTGTATATAAAATCTACAGGCAAGGATCTCTGTCTAAACCCAAGTGTTGTAAATTGTGTTGCGCAAATTAGAAATATTGAATATTGAAAAGGATCAGTTTTCTTCCACTTGCTCAGGAGTCTGTCTGACCTGTGGATCGCTCTTTCACCACTCAGGTGTTCCAAAACAGGAAAGGAAATCTTTCCAAAGCCAATTAAAGTGATCGGTTACAGTTAAACCATAGGGTCACCCAGTCAGGTCAATGGTCTGGGGAAGCAGCTGTTTATTTAAATGGATGATAAGGGTGAGTTAAGTGATACAGACAGACTCAGTGAGGTGGATACAAGGAGAACGGAAAAGGGTGAAGTTAAAGACAGGATACAGGGAGGTTTGTTGAAGAGACAGCGATGAATATGAAGGAAAACGGAGAAGGAAGACGGCGAAACGCTTCAAATGAGGCCTCATTTCCAAGTTTATTTCATAATGAATTAATGTTATCTTGCGTAATGGAGAGAAGCCAGACGTTGAGGTACAGTACGAGGGGGCGCAGTCAGGTGTCGGGTGCTGTGGCTTTGTGTGAATCCACTCATACAATGCCCCTCTCTGTCTGGACTGCTCAGCCAGCTATGGTCCGATACTCCCTCACATACCCCGTCACCACCCCCTTTACCACTAGATATGCTCCAGGGCTAGAGAAACAGGGGGGGCCCGGGCCTCTGCATATTTCTTTTTTTCCAAGCTAGACTTGGTCTCCTCAGAGAAAAAGGCCCGTCTGGTGAACTTGTGGTCAAATCTACCTCTCCTTCTCTGGCAAACACAGCTATACCTTTCCAAGAATGAACATTATCCACCTGTGCATAGTTCAGAGAATCACATGCAGTGCACATGCATGCTCACTTGGACACACATGTCCCAAGCTCTGGTCACACGGACATTCACGTGGCCACAGTGGGCAACTGATAGATACCTTTCAGATGAGATCAAACTAATTGGGCTGCCACGAAGTACATGTTTAGTGTCATCACAATCAACACAAAGTACTGATAACATGTTTTTATGCTACATCTGTCTTTTATCGCTCACTGTGATCTTGAAGCCAGAGTGTGTACATTTGGGGAAAGGGGAAGACTCCTGGGGGGAAATGAGATGTGATGCCTAAGCAGCATCCAGCCAGTGTGAGTTATGTTAACACATAATGCTGATCCAGAAGACCCCCAGGTGAGCTTCCACACTGACTCTCACTTCTCAGCCGTGGTGGCTGCAACTTTATTAAAACAGCTGTAGAAGCTTTTGTGCTCTTCATTTAACAAAATAATGCACGTGGTGTCTTCAAACTGTCTGAGCAGCAGAGCTCAGAGCAGGACCGTCGAGAGTGAGCATCTGTTGAGCTGTGCTGAGGAGTACTGGCCTGCCATACCTGCCTCTGTGACTTTCTGTAGCGCTCTGTGACAGATGTGCACAGATGAACAAAGACACACACACACACGTAGTACTACAAGCACACGCTATGTTCATATATGCCTAAATACCCTACTAAAACATCTGTCTATTGGTTTGATTTATATGCCTCAATTATATCAAACCAATTCTTCGATTCTTCTCTCAGCCCCTCTTACTGTTTTATTACAGTTAAATCCCCCCCCCCCCGCTCCAGCTGTCCTTCTTTCCAAATGTTGACAGATTTCCTGTTTGGTTGAGGACAGTCTCATCCATGGAGACTGACTGATAACAGAGCGTCTGCTTGGCCTGGTCTCCATTCCCTGGGGAGCTGTCATCAGCAGACGGCCTACCCAAGCCAGCGAGGACACAGTGACACAGTCAGAGGACACGACAACACGGCACCATAACGTTTCTTTTTTTCTGAGGGCGTTAGAACGTACATGAAGCACATAATACGGTTGGGGGGGGGACACATTTTTCACATTTGCGCATAATGTTTTATGTTTGGCTAAAGGTGGAAATTCTCGGGTGTTTACTGCTTCATTCAAACTTAGATAAACAGCAGGAGAGAGATTTAGCTTCAGGAGAATCACCATAACACTTAAAGTGACCAACTGAAAGATTCTTTTTAAATGGTTTGTCTCCATCTTTCCAGCTAATATCCCATTCCTGTTATTTTTCTGCCCTCCGCTTTACAGAAATAATTTACCAAACAATGTATCCAGTGCTGTGACAGCTTCCTTATCTTCTCTCTTTCTGTTCAGCCATGGTGGCCGTCGAAACAGAAAGAAAAAAGGAAAAACTGCACACCTCATTGTGTGAAGACGCCACAGCTCTGACTACTATCAAAAATGTAATGTTCAGCTGCGCAGATTTATTGTAAACAGCTTTGGGTAGTAAAGTATCACGCTCAGCACCGTGATGTGTGTTTGTGAAAGACGTGTGTGGAGTGTATGCATGTCTACATTACTGTTTATGTTCATGATAAAGGACAGAGGAGATGACCTTACAGCAGGGTGCAGTAAGCTGCTGAGTGATGTCCAATAACAAAAAGAGAAGCCAGCTGGTAGCCAACATACAGACACACCAAAGACAAATCACTTCACTCATCCGTACTCTCCTAATTTACACCTCCAAAAAACAGACCCCTCCAGTGTGTGTTAGTGTGTATATGTCACACATTCACTCAACCCCTGCAGCTCTGAAAACAGACTTTGGAGGTGGTCTGCTTGGAGGGCGCCCGAGAGAGTAGAAAAACAAACGTGACAGACCCAAACACTGGACTCTACACAATGAAAGATTGGTGATGGTAAAGCTGAAAAGTAACGTTGATTCAAATTGACAAAATTTGTGGCAAACTGTTATTTGAAGTTACTATGTGTAGAATTTAAATCTGTTGAATTACCCTGATGCCATATGTTTGTAGATAGTTGAAGAGAAACAAAACAGTTGAAAATTGGTGCAGTCATGGATGTGCCACTTCCGTCTGCCACTGTATCATCCTTCATACTTCCACTGGGTGGGGGTCAAAGTAAGGCATTTTCCAAACCAGCACACAGCGGCTTTAGCGATTCAAGTGCAGGATGCAGCACCCACAGAGTTGTAAGAACTGGTGGAGTCAGTGATGCGCTCAAGTGGAACGCAAGCCATAGCCACAGCACAAGGTATGGGTATGGGTGGAATGAGAAAGATGAAGGATGATTAAAACGTCATCTTCCTCTGCAATACTCTTCAGGGAGGTGACCACGACTGTATCCAAAATCACTCTGTATTTGGTACCTAGTGCACATCTGGACTACCATTATATTTGAATGTAAAATTTAGGCACTATGAAGTGCCACCAAAAATTCCAACAATAAGACTAAAAAGTAACTTGTACTAAACAAGTTGTGTACTAAAACAGTTGTGTGACACTACACCTGTCAGTACAGACAAGAAATGCTAATGGAGTGATTTCAGACACAGCACTTTAACAGATTTAATTGGAACACCTCAATTGTGTCACGACAGCTTATTCAGAGGTCGTAGAAAATGCTCCTCTGATTGGCTGGCAGGTGTCTGTTAACATTCTATAATAACATGTCAAAACACAGTTCCAGTCAACAGTTTTGCCACCATTCTGTCACAGGGTGCGAAGTACAGGCGGCAGGGAAAGGACCCAAATGCAGACAGCACAGGCAGACTGGAGCAGTTCAATGGTTTATGGAACACAAGTTTAGCTTACGTGAGACAAAGGAGGCAGGAAGACAGACAATAGGTAAGTCCACGTCTGGAGACAGAAGCACAGGGAACATAGAAAGGGCAAGACATTAACAAAGAAACTAAGCACATGGCAAGCAGTATGAATGGACATGAGAACAAAGAAAGGGGGCCGGTATATATAGGGAGTCCTCAAGGGACTCTAGGGGGCAAAAGACCTGGGAACTGAAGGACACCTGGAGGCGGACGGCCTGGAGACAAGGCAGACGTGCGGAGCCACTCAGAAAGATGGCCAGGAGCCAGGGACTCTCAAGAGTCTCTTTTTATTAGATGCTGGCTTTTACATTTTTAAGTCTTTATTTTACTTAGATTTGTATTGTTCATTGTGGATAGCAAGGACAGAATTTTGTTGTACAGGGAACAATGTTTCCTACTGTGCATATGACAATAAATACTTTGAATTGAATTTGAATTGAATTGAATTGAATTGACAAGTCAACCAGGAGGGCGACTAGACGGTTGGAGCCACTCGGGAGGCCAACCAGGAGAGCGACCACACATCAACTTTACATATTTTATAAGGTGATAATACAGTATGTCCAAGTATGTTTACAGCTTGTTGCACTGCCCCCAAGTGGCCCAAAAAAAATTTAATGAATGCAGGTTAAGTTAAATTAGTGCTAGTGATTCAATTACCTTAGAAAGCACTGACCCAAAATGTAGATGAAAAAGCTACTCTGTCACCGTAACAGTTTTGTGCCTGTCATTGGAAAGTTAAATGAACATTTTTCCATTAAATTCCATCACTTCTCTTTTGTCCACTGTCCCTCAGTACCCCTCCTGTCAGGGTGAGGGTTCAGGGAACAGAAGCTGGCTTTCAGACTGCCTCGCTGAGGCCTTTGGCTGGGTGGTGTCTCTCACTCTCTCTGGAGGCCCCCTGGCCCACTGCTCTCTTTTCCTCTCTCCCAAACGAGAAGTGGGTAAAGTCAACACATCTGGAGGGAGGAGGGGGAAGAGGGCTGCAGGGGAGAGCTGTGAGACAGGCCTGTGGTTGTCAGCGGGCACAGGGACATTTGCCAAACAGTTGCAGGGTGTGAGCGAGCGAATAAACATCTCACTGAGTGTGTCTGTGTGGAGTAGAGAGGGTGTTGTAGCATTCAGGAGGCATAGACGCTGCGATCATTCGCTGCCTCGTCTGCTGAGATAAGAAGACACACAAATATTTGCAGCAGATTTTTGGCAGAAAACGCACTGGGTGTAAAATCTGTCCCAGTGGTGTTAATACCTTGCTCTACATTTTAGGCTACAGAACCAGACTTACAGATCCGGTGATCCAGACCTTAACATTGGCCCTAGCTGAGGATGAAGAAGGGGGGTGTGTTTGAAGGCTTTAATGTGTATGTGTAAGTGCCCTGGCCCAGTACCAGTTGGTAAATACGACGAGTGATATGAGCCACAGTAACGGTGCCACTCACCCAGATCCGAAGACAGAAAGCCTCACAAGTACAGAATTTAATTTCATTTTCTGTTCACGCCAAACGCAGGAAGAGGATGTGATGGTCTGGGTCGGTGCCACGCCGCAAGGATGCGAACGTCTGCGCCTGCTTCGAGTCAAATGAAATGAAATTGATCTCTTCATTTTGGCTGAAGAGGGTGATTGAACTTCACTAATTACAACAAAAATAAACTCACTTTTTCTGAGGAACATACTGGATCAGACTGATAGAGCAGTTTGCTGAAATACTGGGATGATTTTGATTTTTAATGGCCTTTGTGTGTTCTGGCCTTTAATCAATGTAGCCCACCTTGGATATGATGGAAATTCCTCTTTGATTTGATTGTTCAATAATCACGGATATCAGGGATAGTGTATCAGCCTGCCTCAAGGAACCAATGACCCAAATAAAATAATTCATTAATCTAATTTTGATTTCAGAGTTTTTGTTTTAAACAACGGACTAAATGAAAACTGCTTTGGAGGCTGTTTCAAGGTTTTCTGACAATATGGGCAAAAAAATGGTCAAACTTATTGTCATGTAGTAACATCACCTAACAATGACCCTTTACCCAATGTTCAGTTCCAGTTCTGCACTTGTGAAAGGGGCTGCGTTGGTGGAGGCATGTTGTTTCAAATGCCAGTATATTGTAGCCATGAAATACTCTGGAAGTAACAGCAACAATCATTTGCTACACATGTCTGCTACACAAACGTTCATCTTTGCCTTTTTCTTGCAAATTACTGTGTAATTTGACTTCTTCAGAACTGGAAATATTATTCACCTAAAACAAGGGAAAGAAGTGGTCTTTGTTTGAACTGGACATAACTGGTTGCAAGTAGGGGTTGCAAGTAGAAATTGCCAAGCCAAAACAGTTGGAAACCACTGGCCTAGATCTTACTATGAGATGCAATTTCATATGGCCGATTCACAGTTATGTAAAGTAACATCAAAAGACGTTGTCACTTATATGTCACATATATGGTATGGTCCCTCTTTAACAGTGGTTGCTTTGGCGTTGCTGTGCTATCTCTGGTTGAAATGTAAAAATGTCAACAGCTGACTGTGGGCATGAAGGTGACCAACCGTCACTGGTCACCAGCCCATAAACACCTTGGTCCACAAGGATAAACCTTAAACTAGTAGACCAATCAGTGCACACTTACAAACATTTTGTTTTGACTGCCTGTCTCACTCGTTTTCTGTCATTGCCACTCTTTATTTTTCAATAATCCCATTAGTTCATGTGGATATTGCCTTCACTTAGCCGATGATTTCACAGGGAAAAGAGGCTGAGAGGTCACAGTCTTTAAGTGAAGGCTAATGTCAGTTGTATTAACTTTGGTTGGTAGCAGCTCTGTAGCCAGGACAGAGGCCTGCGACATGTCAAACTTGAACTTCCCAATAAAGGAAAAGCTCACTTGGCTTTTACACACATCTAACAGGAGACTCGCTACCCTCCTCATCCTTCCTAAGTTATCTGACCCCCTGTGAAACTTGGGCTAAGCTGATGCTGGTGTGTTGCACTGCAAGCATCTGCTGCCGTCTGACAAATGTTCAGCTTGTTCATATGCTCTTTGACCTTTGATGGACAGCTCAGGAGGTCCTACAGTACCACACGTCATACCTGAGGCTGATGTCCTCTGGAAAACCTACATGCTGCATATGAAATAGGCCAAATCAAAGTGCTGATTTTACTGCACAAAGCTGCTGTTGATACATGAGGGCCAGATGTCACTGGCAAAGACGGATGTTTGGCCTGAGGAGAATGCCGAGCTCTGTCTTCTCTTATACAGAGTTTGATTTCTAGATTCAATTTTTACTGTAGAGATTCCAGGTGCTGGAGAAAATATACGTATTCTCCTTTTGCAGCCATCCACAAAGACATCCTGCAGCTTTATATAAAAGGTCTCTGTATTCATATTACACTATCCAGCAGTCCTCTTCTGTATCATTTGCATCAATGTGGAAAATCTTCCATCAAAGTAATTGCTAGCCATGCATCACCAGTTACCCATTTCCGTGTTGGACAGCATCTATTAAAAGTTCTACCATCCAACACATGAATGGATATTAGTGATTATGATGACATAGAGCAAGTATTTTGGCAACTTCAGTGTTTTTGGCACTTTCTCTGACTCACACTCCCTCCGGCCCTTGCCTTGTTATAGTGTGAAGTAAACGTGAGCGATTTAATGCTGCCATATTACTAACTCATGCAGTAATGTTGAAACTGAGATTTATCTGATGGAAACACACTGCATTTATGTAAATAAATATATAGGAATAACTGGCATTGTTAATGTGATGACTTTTTGTCATTCAGACATAGGTCTTCAAAATGTTCGTTATGGGTTTATTCAGATAAGACATTGCGTGAAGAGCTGCAATGCAATATTTGGTGAGCAAGAGGAAAAGGCCTCGCTGCTGGAGAACAGCAGTGAGTCGAAAAGCCATATTATGAGAGTATAAGGAATATGAGCATTTTTAAGTAAAATGGACGTCATGTTACCTACAACTAACTAAACTAACTAGTGCTAACTAAAACACTAATTTGCCATTTTTGCCCAATTGCAACTCTGGGCTCAGGTGTCATTGGAGGCTGAAATTATTTCCATAAAGTGACAAAAAGACCACTAAAGCCCTGCTCAGGGATAATCCAATGATATCTTAGCAACCATATTTAGGCATGGCAGCTCTGTTAAGCATGTAGTAGAAACACAGGGCTGTAGTAAAAGCCATACTCAGTATAGAGTTTGTCTTTTTTAAAGTCTTTCCAAACAAAAATATATATGCGCATGAGTGTATAGAAATTGATTAAAACTGTTTGTTTTGTAGTTTTAAAGCTACAAATGCTAGCATGCAAGCTAACCTTGGTGGTAACCTTACCCAGTGTTATTTCACTACCTTATGTTTTTTACATAATTGATTACATTTTTTTTCCCAACCATCATGCAGACAATTGTTGCTGCTCATTTTTGCCTGACTCTGTTTAGAATAAGCAACATTTGTTAATATTTTTCTGTAAAATTGAGAATTCATACAAACACATAAAATGCTTGCAGCCATGGCATAAAATCCAAGGTGAAGTTAATTTGCGGTGAGACACTGCCGATCTGAATTTCACATCTCATACCACACAGTTTCACCAAGCAGGACTGAGCTGTTTCAGGTTAGTGTGAGGCTTTCTTGAAATATCACAAGCATCTGTGTTCAGTTCGTTTATAAAAAGAGACAACACCACTTCCCTTGACTTAAAATAACCCCTCCATTGAACAAAACGCTGTCTTATGCAAGTATGCTAATCTTTGACCTTAAAGAATTACTTTATGTCTACAGGCATTTTGGGCTTACTGGCGGGCAAAGAAAATAAACTATTTCAGGCAGGTTTTCACCAGGTCTTATGTGTTGTATTAAAGGCTTTCTACCAGCTGGAGCCTAAAAATTGAGCCTCCTAAAAACCTCAACAGCTACGAGTTCCTGGTGTTGTGCACTGTGTAAGAAAACTGTGTATTTCAAGTGCTGCAAATTTTTTTTTTTATGGCAAAACACGAATGTTCTTCAGATCTCTTCCAGTTGACCAGAAAATCAGTCATTTATCAAGACAAAATACCAAATATCTGCATTTTCAAGCCTCTTAAATGGAAGACTTAGCTGATATTCTGTTTTATATGTAAATTCAATAATGTTTGGGATTTGGACCCTTCAGGTCTGGCAAAACAAGCAGTTTGATGATACCTTTAACTCCCTGAGCTTGTGATTGGTGGTTTTCACAAGCTTTTCTATTATTTATAGACTAAATGATTAATAGATAATGAACATTTATCATGTTTCTATCATTTCTGAAAGAAGGGAAGCTCATGAATGATCATCCACGCATGAGGCAGGATACGGTTGAATATGATGAAGCTAATTCCTGGTGCTGGTCAGCAACAGGCCTCGGCCACAGACTCGGCATTTGGAATCCAAAAACATTTGACTGGGGTTGAACCGCAAGCTTGGTGTACATGACAGAGATCTATTTGGACATTTGTGGCCCTTTGTTTTAACTGTGGCATGTGCTGGACATAGAAACAGAAAGAGCCTCCAGCAGTTTGTGGGTACAGGGGACAATTTGCGGAGGGATGGAGGTGGAAGTCAGTGTTTTTGTTAGAACTAATATTTACATTTATCCACTTTGTTACAGCAATTATAGATTTTCCAGGAAGAATTATGCAAAAAACATAAATTTGCATGCCCATCGTCCCCCTAGGGAGTTCAGCTGTTGAAGCACATATCAATGCTGAGCTGAAATACCTGAAAAATAGGGGAACATTAACAGAAAGAAGGAGAAGAGAAAAAGAAGGGAAGAGGCGTATAATTAGACAGATAGTAATTTGGTGTTAGAGGGAACTGGGTCTGCAGGAGCTCCAGTACAGCACAGTATCAGCTTGTTCCACGTTTGCCGCTATCACAAAGATACTCTTATGCAGACTGTGAACTCTTTGGCTCATGGGAGAGGGAGAGGCCAGACAGCAGACATGGCTTGAACCCACTGATCCAGACAGGGGAAGAGTCCTGTCACTGCACAGGCATCCAAGGGTTCTTTTATCATGAAACGTGTTGCATCTGAATACTAACAAGGTGCCTTTAGAACAAGAATGAAGGGAAACTGGCGTACTATGGAGGCTGTGGCAGCTGACACGGACATTTAATGTAGACAGAAATAATCTGTGACATTTTCATAGACATTGTACTCTTTATTGCTCATTACATAACAGTAATCAAATCCAGCACATGAAGTATTATATAATCAGTAAAAAAAAATCTACACATAGTAGCTTTAAAGCTGCTAAAATCAATGTTTTTATATTAACAATGGATCAAATGACTACCTGTAATAAGAAAATCTTGTATCAATGATCCCACAGATAATCGTCCCCCAACTCTGTAGCTCCCCTCAGCACTGTGGGGCGTTTTAGTGTCTTTCTACTCATTGGTTTGATTTTACGGCCTGCTGCTTTAATGATTTAATTCACTCTCACTGCTCTCATCAACATTGTTTCCAGACGAGGCAGGTGTTTTCATCAAAAAAACCCTCATGACAAAAAGTAAACCACCATAGCTCACTCAGATTAAACCCCCAACAGAGCATCTGTACAGATACCTCATGAGCTCTGCTAGAAACTTAAAGCAGAGAGGCTGCACATGTTCCTTTTCAGTTTTGATTACATGGTGAAAATACATGTAAAACAAAAACATCGCTAAATTTACTTTGACGTTTTACATTCTTAAATGCCAGTCTAAGAACTGGACGCAGAACAGAGATGAGAATGGATCCAAAGTGAACCACAGAAAGTGGTGCAGCCAAAGGCTTGTGACAAAAATACTGAAACCCCTCTGGAACTGTTTGGGACTTCAACTCAATGAATATGGTGTGGAAATTATTTTGGCAATGATAAATCCCTTTTCCATTTCTGACTATACTTTCACTCCTTCCTCTGTCATTTCATTATTTAACATACCAAAAAGACAACAACACCTGGTGGTGCCAAAGCAAATGTACACTGAGTGGCCCGAGCAGGTAAATGCAATTGAAACGCACTTCCTCCAAATTTAACACACAAAAAAACATTAGGCAAGAAAGAGGTGGATTAGCATGATTTACAAACACATTTCCTAAGGGTTCAGACAAATAAATTCAGGGGTGATGATCCTCACATGGACTTTTGGGGGCCCAGGTAAGAACCACTCCTCTCGTGCTGGGATATGATGAAGCATTTGCTTGACAGACTAAACGAGGGGCCAGGAAAGTGCCAGGAGAGTGCTGACCTCTCACTCACAAAAGCACCATTCTGCTGTCGACGAGAGAGGAACAGCAACACCCAAGGAAAGTATGACACTGGATGTCCAGGTAAACATTTCCAAGGCAGCTAAGCTTACAATTGCATGTCGGCTGCCGTGTGCCGTGTGCAGGGCAGTGGGGAGGTGTGAGAGACTAGAAAAGAGTGAATATGCCGTTAGTGGTATGTATAAGGGGTTGCAAGGGGGGAGTTCATGGACACAGGGCAACGAGCCAGCAGGGGCAGACCACAAGCGCTCCCTTCGCAAAACAGACAGCAGTATGTTCGACAGGAACTGCAGCGGGGGCCCGCTTCACTCATGAAAGCCGCTTCATAAATTGGTAAACCTAGAAGGCCGCTGGCTTTTCCCCCCACAGCGCTTTTTTTTTCTCATTCCGATACCTTAATGATGAAACGGGCAGAGGGAAAACATGACGCACACAGCCATCTCTTTATGAGGCTGATGCACACCAGCAGCAGAGGCATACTGTCCATCAGGGGAAATAGGTGGAGGACGCTGGGGTCAACACCCCGCCACAGTTGACCTGTATTCCCCTCACTGCAGGACACACTGTATGATCAGGCCCAGGTGCTGCTCAGGGATGGACAACACTCTTGTGAGTTTATAAGGTGAATCGACCCTTCACCGAACAGCAATTGTCCCATCATTGTTTCACCAAATTCTGGATTTGTCCACATGTTGAGGTGATGTGAATGGGGCTGTAGTAAAATGGAGACTTGGCATCCTAAGAGTTTGAAAGGGTGTTTACTACCTACAGCATTAACCTTGTGTTACTTACAAGGCAAACAAGCATTTCATTTGCTAGATCCTTTTTTAATCTTAAACATTGTGTTTAAAAAATAAATAAAAAAGCCCTGTTCATGATAGCACATCTACTTTCCCCACTTTACTCTTTATTGAATTTAGGGAAGCGCACACTCCAGCAACCCCAGGAAGCCCCTGGATTATTGGAAGGAGAAATTGGTTTCCCATCCCCATCAGTCAAAATGGACGTATTATTTCTGTTTCATTTCTCATGGTTAATGCGGTTGTTGATCAATATCAACGACTCAAATACTTTACCAGATCAAAATGATTTCTGCCTTTTTAAATGGATTTTCCAGGGTTTCTTCTGTTTTGGAACAAGAATTCGTAACCCGCTGGAGGTCGATGGACCCGTGTCAGAAAGCTCGGTGCCAAGATTTTGAATCTGCAGTTCTGATGGTCCACTTTCAGAATAGGTGGAAAAATTCCAGGTCAAATGGTCCGGAAAGAAGTTAGAATGATGAATTCACAGTTGTGTGAATGTGGTGGAAATTGACAGCTTTTCTGTTTCTCCAGGCAGCATTCATCAGTTCAGTCTTCTGACTGGTGGGAGTTCTGATGCTGAAATAATTAATTTGCAGCTAAAGTTACATTGTGGAAAGGAGATAACGAGCTCTGCACATTTAAAGGATAAGACTGCCGCTATTCCCCATTTTTCTTGTCAACAAATCCCATGAAAAGACCGAAACCAACCATGAATGGATCCTTCTACATAGTATTGCCTGTCTATCTAAAGCCTGATATATCTTATTCCTCTGTGGCTCAGACAGGAAGATTTCCCAGCATGCAGTGGGAAAAAATTGGGGTAAAAATCCTAAGATAGTAAGCATGTTTCATTCAATGACTCTGCAGTTAATGATGCGTCTCATACGATGAACTAAACTCATTCTCCGGCTCTGGAACAGACATTCATACGTATGGTTCTGTCTTTTTGTTCCAATTCTGCAAATCAACTGGATTGAACTGACCTCCTCAAAAAGAGAAAAACAGACACAGACACACACACACACACATTGCATTAAACATGTCACAACATGTGACTTGTTCTTTTTGAGGACACACGATCAAATGGTTGCACACCATCATCTTTTATCGATTTTCCTGACAGGAAAACTACTCGAGTCAATAGCTTCAGCATGCCCCAGCTGAGAACACAGACCACATCACATATCTGTAAAGCTGGTCGCTGCCTTCACAGTGGCAAGAAATAAATATAAAACAGTAGCCAAAAAAATGACTGCTATGCTTGACAAAACGATCACTATGGGAGGCAGGAAATTAAGAAAAGACATGAGAAAATATGACAAACAACTGCAGGCTCTAAACAGAATGGACGGTAAATCATATCTCAGCCAATAAACACACAAGAGAACTGCTTTAAGACGAGTGCGAAAAAATGTGTTTTAGGTATCAGGAGATGATAACAGGAGGAGACAGGAGGAGTAATATGTCTTGTTGAATGGATCTGTTTGTGCCGGGAGACTTCGACCTCATGTGGAGCTCAAAAAACAGTGAATGAGAACTTCTGTGACACCACTCACAGGAAGCAGGTCAAACATCACATATCCATATGGAAATTCAATTTGTCCGTTGCATTCCCAGCGCCGATCCAACACCCAGGAAGACCTCCCACAGGTCACATTGCAGACTCTACCGTTAGGGCTCCACATAGAGATTCTGATCTGGTTCTAAGGGGGGTAAGTTTGAAAGGTAGACCTGACTCAGAGGAGTTTTCAGGCCCGAGCCGGAGGTCCGGACCAACAGTACGTACAAATACATGTCTCTGGCTGTCAACTCCTTGCAGAGCGTGCAGGAACTGCCGCTGGATGTGGGTGCCAAGTCGATGCTGTGAAGCCAAAGAAACTGGAATACAGGGAGGTTGTGTTTAGTTTGGTTAGCTGCAACAGAAAAGCTGCACACTCACTGTACCTGGAGCGGGAAGCAGCAGTGATGACATAACAGTGACTGATTTATCAGCTGCAGAGACACTTTGTGTAGTCGAACATACTTTTCTAGCTGAGGCGGGTCTCAGCTGAAGGCTGAATTAACAGCTCCCTCATGAATAAAGAATTTTTGTTTTTTGACTCCCCCTACCTTCTCTGCCTTTATCATTGTCTTTTTGGCCCCTCTGTTTCATTTTCATCTCATGCTGACTTTGCGCTCTGGCCTCTCACTCACTGTTTCTTTCTCGCATTATTTTCAAAAGGTGACAGTATAGCAACCTGTAACTGAGAAAACGCACCGTTTGACCTTTCTCCAGAGCTCTCCGAGCACACATTATACGGTAATATGATCAATTTCCACTACAGGAACGATTCAAGGAGACCAGGAACCATTTCAGGAATTCTGCAACTTTTTCCTGCATTTTGACTGGACGAACCTGGGTCTAAATTTAGTTTCTTAGCCACAGCACCTGGTTGTTACTCTGTAACCTGTTCAACAGCTTCATTCACACAGTCAGCAAGCAGCGGTTGTTGCTATTATCAGTATTATGGTGATCGACAAATACTGTTGATGTGTACGGACGTTAAAAACAAAGTTTTGTTGTTCAAAGACGAGATAAAAAGAGAGAGTGTGCCAACGAGCTGAGAGCACAAGAGAATGAGAGAAAAAGAGAAGTCAAGACAAACTAGTGAACAAGGTAACAACACCTATTTTCCAATTTGTTTCGTCGTGGTTTCGCACCAAATTATAAATAAATAACAAACATTCAGCAGATTGTCTAATTTACAGTCTCCTTTTCCACCTCTGCATCCCAGGCACCATCTTTTGTTGTTTCCTCATGTGTGAAAATGTGTTTTTAATCTGTTATCAGGTTAATTTCACCAATCGTGATGGCTCTTTAGATATGGGGAAAGCACAAACATTAAAGTGAAAAAGGGACTTCCAGTTCCTAGTTTAGTCCTGAGTTTGTTCCTGACTTCTTGCAGCTCCATGGTTCCTGGAACCTTTTGGTTGAAAAGGGCTATTATTAAATCAAAGATACGATGATTGCTTGACTCTCCTTCTTTTGTCTGTCTTTTATCAGTTTCCGGTCCTCATTATTCTGTCTTCTGGTGCGTCTGCTCTCAGTTTTCTTTTGCCCTTTTCCCAAAAGTGATAGTACAGTGGTGTGTAATCGAGGGAAAGAACAAACCCAAAACCCCGCCATTTGTCCATTTATCGGGAAGTCCTCTTTACCTTTCCCCAGGCTCTCTGAACTGACACTTTGCCTAGGGGAATAAATAGAGAAAGTCCAAGGGTCTTCTTACCCAGTAAGTGACAGTGAAAGATGCCAGAATCATCATCATGAGTCACAGGTCGCTTCCTGCGGCTGGCTTACACTATGTTGGACGATAGCAGATGACTGGGATTAACCAAACGAACACTGATACTTTTGTAATAAAAAGTGTTAGCATGGACCCCTCGTTTACCTGGGACACATCATGTGTTCATAGTGGCCAGTACTTCTGATATTCATTATTTTCAGATTACTGTTGTAAATTGATATTCATAGCTGGAGGGCCAGTCATTTCTGCTCTTACTAGGCTTTTGAGCGATTTAAGCAAAGTTCAATCCACTCAGACCTCAGCGGTTGTATAAAATAATGTCCTCTCTAGAGGCTAACTAGCCCCTGGGTCCATGTCATGCATTACTGTTCAATATCAGCATGCCTCTTTGTGGATTATCTTTTACATGACACAGCAGGACAATTAACGTAGGTTGATTTAGCAATTCCATTTCAAAAGTCATTTATAATCAAAAAGCAAAGTTCACTTGTTTCCTGGAGTTAATGAATGTACACAGGTATGTGAAAGCCTCATTATTCAATAGCATCTAAGACCAGAGGGACATGTCTGTAAGATGTTATTCATCAGTAACCTCTTTCACACGCTCTCAAGTCTGACCAGAGGCCTAATGTCGGCCAGGTAAATCCCCTCTCACAGACTGAGTTGCGCTCCCAGTCAGATGCACAGGCCCCTCTCTTTGCAGCTCATGGAAAGTATTTTGCTAACCTTCGGCAACTGTTTTAAGTCAACATGTATTTCCAGTCAAGATTGCAAAACAGGATTTCACTTCTCACAACGCTCGTTCTGTCCTTATCGACAGGATGCTGAATGCAAACAAGCCACATTTCAAACTTAGTAAATTTCACTCGGGTGATTTGGGGTAATTGAAGTGTACATATACTGTCGGGATTGGTATATCCTGATGAACGAGTCAGTAAAGAAGATGCATCAAGTGCTCACTTTAAAGCCCCATATTTCACTCATGGCCGACTGTAAATGTTAGTATAGGACAGTGATTTTAGTCAGTGGTTCCTTATCTGTTTTTGGGAAAGCTTATGGCTTGTGACCCTTTAAAAGTCAGCATTGTACACTCCAGTGCAGAATGATTTGTCGATTAATAGACTTTTCATTTGTTTGTTAAAGCAAAAACGAACATATATTATCTAGTTCCTGTTTGTGGAAGAAGAAGACGAAATAAATTTGTGATGTGTATTATTAACGATTAACAAAGAAAATAACCAGGAGATTAATTGATCATGAGAATAACCATTAGCTGTAACCCTGGACATCATGGTTTGGTTTAAAATGACTGCTTGTTAAGACTAGGGGACCTTCATCGTCATAGTTACAATTCTAAATAAAAATGCAGAAATGACAGAAAGTAAAAAATAAGAAAAGCTTTCTTATTTCCTATATTGTTGATCATCTCAGAACCACTCACATTTGATATGCAACCACACGGAGAGTCCAACCCCCAGATTGAGAACAACCGATTTAACTAATACGGACGTCGTGAGATCCGGCTGAAAGCCACAACACTGCGACTGCTTCACTGTTGTGCTACTTGAGTCAATCAGTGTGAGACAGTTCACCAACTCAATGTGCTTGGTCTTCTGACAGCTTCAGACATTGCAACTGACAGCATGATGGAATTTAACAGCGACATCCAGTGATGCCTATTGTTCACTGGACATTTTTCACAAGGACTCAACTGTCACAGTCAATCACACAGAAAATAACACTCCATGACTGTAAATAAGCGAGTAGCCTTGAAAGATGTCTGTACATTTTCTACCCTCCTCTGAGGCCGACTGAGGCCGTTCAGGCAGCAAAAGCGCAACGTGTTGATTTCACCACAGCATCTCATTTCACTGAATTTCAGACTCCATGTGCTATCAGTCCAGTTCATGCAGCATCATCCGATCTTCTGTTATGACTAAGCAGGAGCCCCACGTCCCCTGTGGGGAGGAGGCGGTGACTGGGGATGACAACGAGAGGTTGCAAAACAGCAAGTCCTGCACGTGAATCAAACACAAAGGGCAGGCTGTGAATGTTTAATTCAACATCTGGAGCCTATTCATCAATTTCTAACTGATGGTAATTGTTGCTTGGGAAGAACGGTGGATAACCTATATCATATGCAGCCAGACTGACAAAACCAAGCCTTCTTTCACCAGTTGTTTTCACTCTCACACTCAAAAGTGTGGTTGTAAGAGGAGACTTTGGTTGTCCTGAAGGCTTTTTCTTCTTTGGAGAACATTGCCTGCCCAGCAGTAGAGGAGAACAGGATTTATCTCATTTTCATCTCCCCTGCAGGGTCAAAGGTGACACGTGAAAGCTGGACACATTTGTGAGGCAGTTTATAGGGCCTCTCTCTTCTCATTATTTTGGTTTTACACATTTACAACATTACTGCCTCGATTCTGCCAGCTCTCTTCAACCTTGCAGGCAGCTATTTTCAGTGAGAAAGCTTTAAAAAACCCACTGTACCCTTCTTGTCCAGCGCCAAATGCCAGACAGACAAGGTTAATGACTAGCCCTTGTTCCGCTTCCCACAAGTGTCATAAAATCAATTGATACAGCTTTAGTGAAATGTGTCCACATTTTGGGAAATACGCTTATCGCTTTCTTGCTGGAAGTAAGAAGGGAAGGAGTCTTGTTGTCACCATGAGGTTGCCAGGCAACCAGTGATGACCCCAGGAAGTCACTGCCACTGGCCAAGAAATAGTCATATCAAATGAGACATGTAACGTGTTAATCAGTGAGCTTCAGAGGTGCTGCTAGGCAGATTCCAGGCTTGCTCTTTCTTCCTGTTTCCATCCGTTGTGCTAAGCTAAGCTAAGCGGCAGCTGACAGTAGCCTCATATTTACCATACCGACATGACAGTGGTATTGATCTTCCTATCTAATGCTCAGCAAGAATTTGATGGAGATAAATGCAAGAACTTTGGTGGATTGAATACTTTATCTCCGTGGAGAATTTATGAAATGTGGACGGTTCAGCAATGTCCTCCCTGTACCTCTCTTTGAGTAATACATTCTTCCCTTTCCCCTACATGTCAGGGTTCCAACATCTTTAGGCCTGAGGATTTCCATGCATCTGTTCTGTCTCTGAATCCCCTAAATTATACCGCGCTACTCTTTGTCTTCATCTTAAAACAATAGGATGAGGAGTGGGCCTCATAAAGTTAAGGGCTCAATCCCCCCCAATCGTTTCCACCCCAAGTCTTTCTAATGGGAACCTGCTGCACGTTCAAAGAGCAGGATAGAGAGCCCTGTCTGGGCAGATTCTTTAGGAAAGCCCTGACTTTACTATCAAAAGACAGCAGCGGGGCAAGTAGGCATCATCAACATTGGTTCAGGCCACAGCCACTGAAAACCAAGGAGGAAGAAAGGTCTTAAGCGTCTGACCAAAACATCTTCCTCTCAGGTTTATGAGGCTGAGGAGAGAGACTGGAGGGAGTGGGAGTCATGTGCCCACAAACTCGCTTTGATCGCCCTGACTTTGAAACATTTAACACACTGAAAACACCATTCCTCATCAAAATAGTGCTTCAAAGTGGAGAGAACACAGGAGGCACTGTAGATGAGAGGAAAAAGACAGAGAGGGGGGGGGGGGGGGGTTGGGCCAAGTAGGCCTTAACACCATAGAGTGTCCCTTTATGTCCAAAAATACTGACTTTGATTTATAAATGAGATGAAGGACAACTTTGCAGAGGTGAAAGGCACTTCTCTCTGGGGTTGTGAACACCAGAAACTGGTGATATGAGGTATGACATTATTCATAGAAATTGGCCGGAGAAAATAAAATGCTCTTTAAAGTTATCATTAAGTCATTAGGTTAGCATTAAACTCGGCAAGTTTGGTGGTTTTTCACGACATAAGTCAAATAAAACGGCCTGGATGTTTCTCACATGGATGTAACTAATGCCAATGGCACCCCAAAACTACTTTTTAAATAAGCTTTACTTGAGCCTTTCATGTAAACCTTACTGGCATAATATCGAAAGTAGGCCACATACTGAAGATAATTACTTCATGAGCATGATTTCATCTCACGGGCATGTATTATACGTCAATATAATGTGACACGTGCTACCACACGTCTGAGTCTCATCAGTCTTCACCCTCAGCATCATCAATATCCTACTGCATATCTCCACTGTCAGTCCACTATTTTATTTCCTGATTTAAAAATCATGTCATGTTGAGCTGCTGTCACTGATAATGATATTTCCAGTAAAAGAAAATCTAAAACATTGAGAGAAAAATATCAACATCAGGTTTTGGTGATCGTCCCTCAGCATCAAAAAACCCAGAGCTTCTTTCTAGATTTATCATTTGGCACACAGTAAACATTCAAATGTCATACACAAGACCTGACACCACTTTCCCGGCTTATAGGGTAAGGTTGAAAGAGATCATCTTAAAGGTAATCTGAAGAGTTTCTAACTGGTAGTAGTAGTATAAAGCAATGTTGTGTGGGTCCTTGCTTTGTTTGTATCTGTTGCTCGCACAGCCATGAAGATGCACAATGTACAATCGTGCAGATGATCTGATACAAATCTGCCAGCTGCAGAGGTTGGTAGTGCAAATGTGTGGTGCATATTAACCTTAAAACAAGAATAAGACGACGTAGAAGACCGAGTGAAACAAGATGCAAGAAGCGAACCATTTCAAGTGAAAAAGGTGAAACCTGAAGTCAAATTGCCCAATGTGAGGGGAATATAGTATCTAAGGTACCCTACATGATGTCCCTCACAATCATGCTATACTACCTACCAACAGTAGTGGTGGTAACGTGCCAAGAAATGTAGCAACAAAAGGTAGGGAAGGAGAAGACTGCTTATCGATGTAAATAATGTACCAAGGTGAATCCTGAGTGTTGTTTAATTGATTCATTTGAATATGATGAAGGGCTTCTTATCAGAAATGTATTAATATGCTATTGCTGGAATCTTAATTCATTTGGATTTTGAGTCCAACCGTCGCAATATTACAAGAAAATAGCATTAGTAAAGCAGTTATCTGGAGTTGAAAGTCAGGTTTTCATAGATTTTTGGGGGCACTGGCTGCATGTCAAATGTGTCTCTTCAACCAAGCATTCAGGTTTGCATGAATCATTTGGCTTACAGGCTTCCAAATACAACCGATTCATCAGTGTAAAACTATAAAAAGAGATTACCAGACAGCCGTCAGCGTAATCATTTCCCAAGAGTTAAGCTGGTTACACGCTTGAGGTAGCACTGCTTGACTGCTGTCTCAGAGAAAATGCTATTCATACCACTGTGTGCCTGTGTGGAAATCACAGCTCGACTATCAGTTTTTGTGTCTGACTCAGCTGTCGGGAATGTGAACCCCTGCTGGGACAGAAACAGTGACATGACGGCATAACGCTGTGTGGGGTTTACCTGTGTCCACGTGTTTTCTCAGTTTTGTTAAACATTATCTTGACCGTGCTGTAATGACCTGGGGGAGTGCTTCCATATAAGGCACTTACATATTTTATGGGTTTCCAGAGAAGAAGCCTGCCTGTGATTAATGTGAACAAACACAATTCAGCTGTACACAAAGTTTACATGATTGGCAGTTTCGGTTTTATACCCGCTGTACTGTACATATTGTATGTAGCCTATATGTCCAGTTTAGCAGGTAAAACTCAAACAGTGAATATCTGAGGATATGTGTTACCCAGAAAATGTCATGTGAATGGTTTATGGACTGAGTCACTGCAGGGGAGATAAAGTTAAAGTGTAGTGGGGTTGCAGGGCAGAAAGGTTTGAACTGGACTGGAAGTCTCTCAGCAATATTGTAGCTGTTGATCTACTTTCAAATAGAATAGTTTGGAAAGAACTAATTTTATTGCGCTTTCACAGAATGACCCAACATCTAAGCACTTAAAATTAGATTTGGTGTTTCAAATGTCACCTGCAATTATAATTAAATGAAATCATTGATTAAATGTTTTTACAATAATCCATCCAGTCAAAAAAGTCAGCAATTGTAAATGTTAATGAAATAATAATAAATTGATTGCGGTCCAGAAGTGTCCTGCTGGAGGACGACTAAAATCATCAGCCAAAGAGATTTTTCACAACCTGGCAACTCAAAAGTTGTTTTTAAAAAAATGTTTCATTAACTATTAATACATAAGAAACCCTTTATAAAGAGTGACCTATTAGAATGTGGTACCAGGGTTTCTATTAGCTTACTTTCCAATGTCTGAGGAAGATGCAGGAGAGTACAAGCGGGTGGAAGAGAGACTGACAAAGAAACTTACAAGTAAAAGAAAATGGGAAATATACAGTTGGATGATGCAAAAGCAACCATAATTGCCATGATAGCAAACTATAACACAAATATGTCTGTCTGAAGTCACACTAACAGCTATTTTCCTTATGTTGGATTAGCAATACTCTATCTAACATCAGAACAATAGCTTTCCTTCTGTCAGGTAAAGTCTCCCCTTTGTCGTCACTAATTACTCCAAACCCCTGCTACATACTGTACAATCGCTGTAGGACGACCACTCACGTTAACAAAACTGTACAGCAGTCATGCTTTCTGCTGCGATAAAGAGGGAGACGGAGCAGGTTGTTCAAGTTCCTTTTGAGGAAACAGCATCTCAGCCGAGAGACCTTCATGGGGAAAATTGACAGCTCCTTTTTTTTTTTTTTTGGCATCTGGGTCTGCCCTTATATGGGCAGGATGGTTTCCCAAACATCCAGTTAGCTGTGCTGAGGAATGAGACCAGTGTTAGTGTCATCAGACAGCGCTGAGAGGAAGACATCAATTATGTCACCGCTGGCTGAGAGAGAGGCAGCACAGTGTGTGTGTGTGTGTGTGTGTACGATCTACTTTTAGATCAGTATAAAGTATCAGGCTGATATTGTCCTTGTAATTACATACTGGATGTCAGTCAGACATGTTGCCCTCCTTATGATGATAAGATGAGCTTCCTCCCTGACCACAGACACAAATACATGGGGCTTTCTTTGTATGCAGATGCAAAGTCGCCATCAGAGGCAGAAAAACAGGCACATTGCTGGTTTCTTCAGGCTCAAGTCCCACAAAAATCGCAATGTTGGTCATGGCTCCATTTGAACCGCATCGTGTTGCAGTGGCAGCACGTTTGAGGTTGTATTTATGTAGATTTTGTGGCATCTAGTTATATCTTGGCATGAATTTTGGGTTAAAATTGCACCTGTGTTTCTGCTTCTTAAACCACCTCTTATCACAAATGCACGTTTCAAACGGAAGGAGGAGGAATTTTGAGAAAACTATATCCCCAAACTCTTATGCAACACCAATGTTCTATAATGTCAACTTCAAACTTGCAGTATGCCAGGAATGCCCACAGACAGGAGCTGCAGGAGGTGACCAAAAGAACCACGGGCCATGCTAAACCAGAATCACAAAGTGACTATTGTTCCCTTTGGCAGGGATCCGAGCGGCTGCCTTCCAAACTCCCCATGTTGTTGTGGAACAGACTGTGTTTGTTTAGAAGTGGGAGCAGCCCAAGTGATGATACCAATAATTATTAATTATCACATCACCATTAATCACAAATGTACAAAATGACCTTGCAAAACATACAATTTGGCATACATTGTTAGGCTCTGAGCGTCACGCAAAGCCACAACAAACACAAATAATCTGACCAAGCCTCTTACCACACGTCCTCCCCGTATAATCTATCACTGTTATCATATGATTGACTTTATCAAGAAACACAAGACGTACTTTCTCAAGACTCAAGAATGCAACATCTCAAAACATATTCAAGACATGATTAATTTGTGGAATAAACAGGCCCATAGAATATTTATCCTTTTATGCCCACAAATTCAGCCCAAAAACAAAAGCTCCATTTCACACAGGAAAACCGCAGTACTGTTGGTGGGAATCTGCGTCCAAAAACCCTGAAAAAAGACATATAAAGGAAAAGAACCTTCAGTGTGGTGTACTCAGGCACATGGAAAACGCTCCTGAGCCACGAATGCAGCCCAATTTGCGTTTTTCTCGAGCTTGCCTACGTCAGGGACTTTCTCATCTGAAAGCGTTTAGACAGAACGTGGTGGATACCTCGCTTCCCATCGCTGCTGATGTGCTGGCACTGGTGGCTTCCGTGAGCGGGTTTGGCCAAGGCTGATTAGCAGCTGGCAGCGGGGACACACGAGTCAGTGGGTCTGGAATCTGACCTTTCCCAATGCCAAAGTAAAACATCATCCTACATTTTGTTTACTACTACACAGAATTGGACTTTCCCCAGCTTGTTTTTGTTTTTGTGGGTACAACTGCAGGTTACAACAGAGGCACCGCTACATTTCTCACTTAAAGGATTAACTGGATGTCTTCAAGCTAGTACAGACTTTCAAAATCGCTGCACTTCTCACACTACAAGACATTCTGTCCCAGACTGTTGTCATATTGATGTGGGGGCACAAATGAGACACAAATGTCTCAGATGAGGTGTAATGATTACAAGATGACCAATATTCCAGTTGAGATCTGGGACTTAAACCCTTATTATTTCCCTTTTACTCATTTCGACAAGCGTCACTAATGAAAACAAACTGCACACTTGCGACCCGTGCATGAGCACACAGGAGCCCAGTTGGACGTACAAATGCTTCTACAATTTCCAAACAACAATCATTCGTGAAGCGTGATGTGATGCCGCCACCATCGGCAAGTTGCATGACAGCAGGTAACTAAAACACGTGAGAAGTGAGAAGTCACTGCTTTCTCCAGGGTCCACTCTCACTGGGCACCTCTTCCCTCTCGTCTCAGAGTCATTACCAGGGCGCTCCAACTATCAGGGCGCGTCTTGTTTTTGGCTACGATAACGTTAAACATGTCGGCCGTAGCAGAAGCTCACAAAGACAACAACGCAAACTTGGAGACGTAGTCCTGATTTGGGCAGTCTATTCATTATCCAAAATCCACTGACTGATTTCAAAAGGCCGAGCCGTAGCAAGAAAAACTTTTTCTCTCATTTCTCTGGATTTTAACAAACTATAGTTTTCTTGCTGTCAAACGTTTTGTCTGGAGGAGAAAGATGTGAGGTCTTGGAAAGGTTCCACTTCGCTTGCTCTGCCAGTGCTTGTGCAATCAGCCGGCAGACTACACCAGATCTTTCACAGGAAGGCTTATTCACTTTCTATGAGCAAAACCAAATAACTTTATATTGCACAGAGAATTGTTCCATCAGGCACAACTGTCAAACCACAGCACGATCTGCACTTATTTTCGCTTCTCGCATAATTTCTTGTCTTGTTAGCAAAAAAAAGAAAAGCAACCACAATAAGTGAAGAGACTTTACGTCTTGTAGCGACTTTGGATAAGGCCTTTGGATTGGGTTGCATCATATTCTTATCTACAGTATGGTGCATTTAACTCAGCATTTACAGACTGGATGTCTGCTAGCTGTTAGCAACTCTTGTCAGCTTGTGAATGATAGCGTCCTCTGCCAATCATCTCCATGTGGCAGGAAAGCAACATTTCCTGTTTATGCTGTTTTACATTGAAATGTGCCACAAGCGCACGCACACATGTCAAACCTCTGTCAGAAGATAAAGCTTGGACAATGACTGTGGGTTTCACACATGCATCAGAGGGCAAGAGGAATGTTTTGGCTGCCCCTTGATGGTCGGTGCCAAATTGTTTCCCAGTTTTGACTTCAAGTGAAACAGTATTTTGTGTTAATTACATTCTGGCAGCAGGGAAATATGTATTGTTGTGACAAACTGTTAGAAAGAAAAACACCACTTTTCCTATTAAATGAGCTGAATTACCAGTCTTAATCAAGTTCTTGGATCTTAAAGCAAATGCACACACCCACACAAATATAAACAGACACACATAATTCACACCCATAAAACCAAGCCATGGAAACTGGACCGAACAATGCAACTACTTCAGTCAGTTATTCGTTCTTTTCAAACCATCTGATTTCGGTCAGAATAAAGAAACGATGGGTTAGACCTAGAGTCTATATACATCCATGTTAGTGGCTTAATGCTAACATGGGCTTGCTAACATGCTCACAATAACAATGCTAGCATGCCAATGTTCAGCAGGTATAATGTGTTACTGTGGAGTTACTCACCAAATTGCATTGAATGTATCCTTGAGCTCTAACAAATATGTTGAATGTATTTCCTTCCTCATAAAACATCTGCAATGCTGATTTAAGATTTTTAAATTCAGCATTGTTTACATCCATGTTTACTAGCTTGCAGTCTTCTTCTCCCCTGCCTTTGTTGGCGCATTTCTGCATGTCTTGGCATCTTATCGGCATGTTATCAGTGGGATAGTCTGAAACCAGTGGCAGCAACGGGGGCAAACTTAAGTGGGTCCCCAATAAAATATGGACCCACAGCACAACTAGAGGGGATCACTAAAGTCATACATCTTCCATTAATTTGTTCCAATCCATATTTCAGTCTAGACCAAAGTGTTGGAATGACCCACAGACTGAACAACCGGCAAACCAGCATTGCCATCCCATCCCTAAAGCCATAAGAGCATCCTGAGTGCAGTCAAGTCAGTGAATGTGCTTTATGCCGCCTCGCAGAGAGCCATTGCATCTTTGTGGCCAGACAATGTCAAGGTTTGCTGAAATTTGCCACAGCTTACTCTTGCTTTTGCTCATTGTTTCATATCATATCTTGAACCAAAAATAGCTTAAGCAGTGCTCTCCGGCATGGCTGTCGTGTCAACAACAAAGGTCAACTGTAGAGTTCAATTAACTGCTAAACGCCTATCCTCAATCCATCTGAAAAACAACTCCAGTCTCACAAAACGACTTGGTCTGTGGTTCCATTCAGGTCACTATAGTAACTCGTGTTTACTCAGATGACGGAGTCCTGCACAATCTAATCATCCCTTCAGAAGAGATGGAGCTCCCTGCGTTTACTCAGTTAGCGAGAGGGAAGTCTGCTCCTCCTTTCTCCTCATGTCTTTGATCTTTCTCGTCTCCGGGTGAGGACAACTGTTTTGGTAGCAGCAGTCAGACGGCCTCCTCCATTCCTACGAAAGAGACATATGATCCTCCTTGAATTCATCACGTGCAGTGAGGAAATTCTCCTGACAGTAAGTGGAGCCACGTTTGGGCCAGAGACGTGTGAAACGAGGCTTGTTTTGTTTCTCTTTGACAGACGCTGACAATCTCAAGAGTTCGTCCGCGTGGACCTTTCCATCGCCTTTTCAGTGAGGGGCAGCCAAGTGCAGTGAGTGGAAACCAAACCAAACAGGAGAGCGCATTAAGGGTCCTTCCAATCTCTGCGTGGCCCTGCCGGACATTCGCAAAAAAGAAAATGGTCCTTCACATTCTCACGGAGACAAGGCCCGGGTTCAGCACTGTGAGAGCCTTGGAAATCCAATTTGACGACACACTGAGAGTAAAGAATGCTTTGTGAAGTAAACTAGCACACACTCTCACAATACAAGCAGAAATATGAGCAAACACACATTCAAACACGCTGCTGGCAAAGAATTCAACTTTCGCTGCAGGATAAAGTTTGACTGCTTACAATAATTGAAGATGACAAATGAAGCAAATGGGCATTTGACAAATTGTCATTGTTGTCAAGCTACTGAAATAAACTGTAAATCTATCTTTTGAGTATCAAATACTCACAGCATCCTGTGCGGTACATAAATGCATTCAAAGGTCAGGTGTTGTACACAACAATGGCTAGTTCTGCCTGTTGGCGTAGCTAAATACAAATTTTAAGCTTTTTACATGATTGATGACCATTGGAATCCATTGTACATTTGAAGTTCTCAGCAAAGGAGAAAGCTATAAACCTTTCAAAACCACCTTCCAAGCCCACAGGAGCGTGAGTGTTTCATACGAAAAACATACATTTTCGTTGGAGCATTCCTTTAACATACAAAGTTATGTTTTTGTTTAGTCAAAATCTCGCCTCAGCTCTTATCATTGTTGCTGAGCTTTCAACCATGAAACAACGCCTAGCTTGAAGCAATTCCAATATTTGGGAACAGATTTTATCTGCTGCATGTTTAGCATTGCTGTTATTTAATCCCTTCATGCTACATGTTGTTGGAACATGTGTTGCGAGTGCTAGCCTCAGCTCAATAGCCTCAGCTCAAGTATGTCCCCACTGACCACGGTGCCAGAACCATTTGAAATCGAACTGATTAATAGCAAAACACAGCAACAAAGATAGATTCAGGTACAGTATATACAGTCTCTCACACAGACACGCACTGATAAGCTATAATGTGTCCCAAAAGTGGCCTTTTGCAGGTTTAAGTGCTCTCCGAGTAGACGCCGTTTGTCTGAACATGTGCTCTTATCGCCTGCCTGTGTTATTTGGCAGTTCTCTCCTCCACACACATGCTTCAGAGTTCTGCCTGGTCCTCCGCAGCGATCTGCTCGGGCCACCCACTGCACCGCCAAACAATCCCAACTCTGTCAGATGCTGGTAGTGGCGTGGCTTTTTCCTGCTTTGGGCTCCATACAGCAAACCCACAGCCAATTATCTCAGCAGGGTGGAAATAGATGTGTTTGCCTGGTTTCTAAAGTAATGGAGACTGTGTTCTCACTGAAGGTAAGGATGAATGGTACCTGAAAAATGTTTTAGTTTGGTGTTAGATCAAAAGCAAAGCAAGCAGGAGGGACGGCAGTGACTTTTTGGTATTTTGGTCCATTGTCCAATATCTGACATAAGCATTGGTGGCAGAGTCATCTAAAAGTCAGTGTAGCCTTTTGTGTAGCCTACTGTGCCTAAGGCACAATATTTTATTTTGAGTCAATCTCACGTACGCCATCCTGCTGCCATAAACACTCACAAACCACCAAATCTACGACTATAAATAGTCCCCAACCAATGCACTATTTACTTCTGCCTAAGTAATATTTATTAAAAAGTACAGTTCCCAGCTGTTTGTTGAAATTACTTGACCTTTTTCAATTTTTTTTAATGAAACTATATTTTTTTTGAACAGTAATGTTTTCAGTAGGAGTCACTGGGCTTGGGCCGATTGCCAATGACAATTTTGTTTTGGTGATTTGGGGACAGCTTGTCGCTAATTTTGTTTCTCTGCTGTCTGGTAGCATGCAGGTGATTTGTCAACGCTTTTTTGCTGATGTTACGGTCAGCGTACCATGTGTTTGTTTGACAGCCACTGGAAACGGGGTTGGTGAGAGCAGTTTTTACAAGCCGTACAACCAAGAAAACAAGCTAAAAGATGCTAAAAAAAAAAGCTACGCAGGACAGGAGAGACAATTTTCTGTGGGGTTTGTCACTATGCAGTAGTTTGACCCATTGTAAATATGGAACGTATTGATTAATGGAGCTTTATTGTCCAAAGAGGTTACATATATTGATTTAATAGCATTCTTGTTATCTTTTCAACTGGACGTTTAACAGCCTCCCTCACAACAAGAATAACAGATAGATTACGACTAACATTACCATTTGACCGCTGCAACATTTCTAAATCTGAAATCAGATGCTTTACAGATGCTCTTCATTCACATTTGATCTCAAGCCAAAGACGTCTATTAAAAAAAACTGAGAGATTTAGGCTTTTCCTTTGTTTTCCTCCTTCAGCAGCTGCCTGTAATCCAAGGCATCCTTGTCTTGCACATTCGCTGTGAGCCATTTCACCTGCGGCTGTTTTCAGAAGACAGAGTGATGACATGAAGAAACGAGGGATTTTGGTTGGAGGGTAGACTGGAAGCACGGTGTTACGTGAAATTCATATGTTCAAAATATATTTTCTCTTCAGATGCTCCATGATTCCTAAAGTTTTACAAGCATTGCATATAGGCATTAAACTTGCCAGCAAGTAACACCATATTGTTGTTGTCCAATGAAAACCATGTACCTGCAAATTTGTTGATTTTGAATTCTTTGTGAAATTTCTCCTACTTCTTGGGCAAAATAAACGATTTTAAGACACATTGCATTATAATGGCAATTATTTAGGTGCCTTTGCCAAGAAATCTGTTCAGGAGATCCTGTAAATCATCATATGGCATTAAAATAAAGGTTATGATCTGCAAAACTTGAAAAGGAAAAGGAAAAGCCTTTGCTCCATTAAATCATTTTACTTTCATAAATCTCCATTAAATCCAGCAGAATTCCAACCAGTGATCAACCCTTGGTGTGCCGCCACGACGCATATCTCTTGCTAACTTGGTACATTTCCTGCTATAAATTCCAAATTTTACAGCGTGTTTACGATTTTTATGACGTTATGCATTTCCTCTGATTACGTTGCAAAGAATCACGGGGTTTGATGATTTGAATCACAAGATAGCAAGGAATTCTTGATCGTTTTCATTAGCTCCTCCCTACAGCAGTTTCACCTCAACACTGTGGATGGAAATCAGGGCACAATTATGATGGCAATTAACCCCAATCTCAAAATATTTAACCATGTCATTATCATTTCAAAAGAAGTGTAAAGGCAGAACTACAAAGGTTTAGTCATAAAGCAAAAGTTCCAGTCATGCAACCATCGCCAAGAGGCCAACAGTGGCATATACAAGAGCCAGATGTGCAGGCACATTGCGTGGGATCTGCCCAAACAACAAACACTTTTGGTTAACAAAGGCTAAATAACATATGGTATGTGAGTCTCAAACTAAAATAAGATTGTTCCTTTTTCCTCAGACTGTTTATGACATCTGTGAAAGAGCATTTGTACACGACAGCTGTAATTTTGTTAAATGAAATGTAAATATAATCCAGCTTGAAAAAATATTTCTTGATCTTGATACTTAACGGGTGTGATAAGGTGCTTTTTTTTCATCCTAGACGTATTTGCAGCAATAGCACGCTAACAATAAATACAGAAATCTTTTTTAAACAGCTTAATTCCATTTGACAAAATTTCTTTCAAACTTCAGTCCAGGTACTAGTCTAGCAATTTCTTTTTGCACCTTGAGAGTCAAATGGGGAATTTTATTCTTTAAACAGTAAAGTCATCCTCTCTGGGGTTTTTCTCCACAGTCCAGAGAAAAGTGACTTTTACCATGCATCATAAGAAGTACAAACAGTGCAGAGAGTGGGAACAGGAGGTGCTAGAAACCATCAAATTAGAAGCAAATGGTGCAGAACCTTTAGGAAAATCACATTAAAGCTGTCAAACCTTTGGATGCAGTGGGAAGTGAAATTAAAAGAAAAAAAGCTGATGATCTGAAAATTTGCCAGAAATAAGTTTCTGTGTGGAAAAGAATGATGTAACTTTCTTTTTTCTATGAAGCAAAGTGAAAATGAGAGGGGGCCCAGTGTTGCTCCAGGGGCCCATACGTCCCCTCGTCTACGCAGACACAAAAGCTGAGTAATAGAAGCGGGTGATCCGAACAGGTTCTGGCCAAGCCGAAAAAAAGTCACAAATCTGTCTCTCTGATTTGCTCCTGAGAAAAATCCTGTTCACGTACAACGCAGCATGAAATACTACAAAAATGTCAAAACTCCCAGTGGGACAGAGGCAGACCAGTTTGGACAGAATTTAGAGACGCTGTTGGTTGGGACAGATGAAATGGAAAGAACTATTTATAAAAAGGTCTGATAATATTTCCTAAGTAAAGCTTCATGGGGACTAACTGGATGGCATTAAATAGAATATGCTACAGCACTAGTAGTAGTCAAAAACAATCTTTGTACACGGCACATAATTAAGAGTAGACTTGTGACATAAATGAAAGTATGTATGCATTACAGTATTTAAGAACGCAACTAGTAGGGAACAAAAACGGAAAAAGTCCTTGTATTCCATGATATTAATAATTAACATCATGGAACACAATATTTTGACCTTTGACCTTCCCGTCAAAGGGGGGGCTCAATAATGTATGAAGGCAGCCTACTATCTGGCTGTCAGCCCTGCACCTCTGTATCATGGTTTTCACAGATGTTAGCTGTTGGCTCGGGCTGCCCTGACAATAATTGAACACAAAACAAAGACCACATTTCCACATGCATGGCCTCCACAAGGTCTGTCGCGTGACAGGGAGATGGACACTTTGCTGCGGCCCCCGTCAGAGAGCCGACAGGCAGGGACTTCCACTTGGAGCCACTTGTGAGTCCAGAAAGAATTACTCCAAGTTGATCCAAAATTCACACACACACACACACACACACACACACATACACATACACGTAATCCAGTGTTTTAATATTGCATAATGAGACTAAGTGTAATTATTAAGTTAACAAAGCTTTTAAACTCTTGCAGATATGGCCATTCACGTACTGACCCTTTAAAGGACGACCTTGGCTTTGTTCAACCTGTCTGCCATGTATTATGTAGGGTTAGGTTCATAATATTTAACCATTGTCTGGTTTGTGTTGACCTTGTTATAAAAATACATTCATACATAACAAGATTGCAAAAATATAAACATTAGTACAAAAAGAAAGGGTTATGTAAAATGAAAAAACAATAAAATACAAATACCATGAAACACAGATATAATGCATGAAATAAAAGCTATGCCCAGCTGCAGCATTCTTGTTTAAATAACCTTTACGTAACCAGAAACAATTTCATTGAGATTCCGAATCTCATTTACAAGGGAGACCAGGACAGCTGCATCAAGTTTACGTGTTCCTTCCTTCTGTTTTGTGCAGGGAGAACAGGGAGTACTGCACCAGCTCAGTCTGTTATTGAAGTTCAGGCTGACGTTTTATCAGCCACCACACGTGTCTGAGCCGAGCTCGAGTCCACCGGTGATGCAGAAAAGACAGGCAGAGATTCAGGTTGCAGCAGAGACTTGCTGGGAGGCCGAGCCACCGGGACCAAACTAGTAAGTTTGGTTGCCCAAAAGTTACAATGACTCTGAGCCCTAATGCTGTAACATGATCCATCATGGTCTGTCCTGGTTTGCTTTTATTTCTGGAGCCAACATCACCATCACATCAGATGGCTGAAACTGTATTGCGATTAATAAAAAATTATTTTTCATTATTTCCCCTGCACCATTCAAACTGCACAGTATGTGTTTGTAGTCCATATTTAGATGTTTAACATTACATGTGCCGTGTTGGCACATTTGTCGTGCAAAGAGAAATGCTAGCCAGCAACATTATGCTCGCTCCCAAGCTGGGATGGTGTGAACAATCACAGTTTTAATCTTGCTATGTAACCACGTTTACATTTTCCAACTAGCCTCATACACTATATTGTTATAAAATGAGGGAGTCTTGAGTTTTATAACACTGTAGTAGGCAGATCAGTTAAAGTGCTGACTGTGCACAGAGCCTCCATTTTTCTCCGAGGCAGCCTTCCCGGATCAAAGGCATATTTGTCCAATCTGGGCAGTAACACAGTGATTTTCTCCAGCACCTGTGATGCATTAGGCCCATTATGTAACAACACTTTAGATTACTTAAGGGAATTTCACCCAGTTTTGAGCCACTGCATCTTTACTTCCTTGGGGATCGTTTTCCGTCTAATTTTAATCCTGATTGACAGAACTGGGCCAAGGTGGATTTGCACATCCTATAGAACAAAAATTGCAATCATGGAAGAAGACATGACGGTAGAAGAATGCAAGATGTAACCAATTTCTATGATATTCCGACATGATATACATGAAGACCTTGAGAATGTAGCTTAAGTTTGAAAGCCTTAAGCTAGCTTTCTGTCACGTCCTCCTGCTGTTTAACGTCATCACGGTTCTTGGACAACATCAACTTGCCACATATTTGGGGCAAAGCTGCTCGGGTAGATCAGCATTGGTATGCTTTGACAAAGCAGTTACCCCTTAGACACAATAATGACGTCAGCGCAATTAGGCTGCATCAGATAGTGAGCAAGTATGTCTTATCAGTCTCTAAGTACTCTGTTCTCTGGCCACGATCGAGGAAGAGTGCTTCCATTTCGACTGTACGGCAGAACTGCTGTGCTAAATAACTCAACTGTGGCCTATGGAAAAAATGCATGGAAGCCAGACTCCCCCAGCTTGCGTCTAAGATAAGAGGCCGTCTATATCCTCCTGAGACCCAGCCTATTAATTTATGTCCTCTGTAGTGGACATTGGTTTTTGGTCTATATCTTTTGACTCATTTCAGCTACCCTACTAAGTCCTGGTGTGCTAGATAGAGGACACCCTGGCATTTCCAATGATATCTCATGTGTTTGGGTGGAACGAGGGGAACATTGTTTTCATGCTGAGTCAAAGAAAGTTAAAATGGAAGATACATTCTTTTCTCGGTTCTCAGGAGGATATGACCCCTTTTCCTGCCACCTCTTCTGACTGTGATTGGCAGGTTGTAACTGAGTGCAGAAAATCAACAAATACATGTTTGAGGGTGAAAATTGGGCATTAATTTCAGGAAGTCTCTCTACATAAGAACATATTTACATGCAATTTTCTCAATTAAATGAAATTAAACTTGCGTTCCCTACATTGTAGATGCCATTCATCCACAGCACAAAATTTCCAAAAATCAAAACTTCTTAAAGCCACTGTGCAAAATTTGATAACGTCCAACTTTAGTGCCCTCGTGTGGTAGACAGCAATGTTCACTACTACTACTTTATATCTGACCCACGAGCATTGCTTTATTTTTCCATAACCAAAAACCGTAACCCATCAGAAGGAAAATATGTTATAAAGGTCCTTCACAGTGGCTGTAAGGTGTGCGCAGCAAATGTCCACCTCACTTTATTTGTTAGAAATTGTCTTTGCAGTTCTTATTTATTCACCACAAACTGCCAATGTATGGAAACTGGAACAGCAAACACTCACCTCCATTAGATTGGTATTTTATTGCTGCTTTAGAGGCTTTCCATCTTGCAATAAAAGATGCATTGTCTTATCACAAGCTTAATTATTTAATAAAATAACTGGACTGAGAAACGTGCTCCAGTGTTCTCATTTGGAAAACAGACTTTACAATAAAAAGTGACACCGTGTAGTTGACAAACAAGGTTGTGAACTGGCAACTACACAGATCCACTCTCATCCTCTTGACAGTTGTCAGTGAAGGAAAGAAAGAGAGGAAAGGGCAAAAGGAAGAAGAAACCCAGACACCCATCTGAGGAGCAGCCAGATTATAAATCACTTAATTGTAACCAGAAAGGACACGGCCCTTCTGCAACAGCATCACTGCTTTTCCACTGCAGCTTCAGCCGCCGGGAGTTAGTTCCACATCAAAACATGACGGCGGCGTGATGGAGGAGAGTTGTGTCAAAACGAAGGGTCTTCGTGGAAAACTTTGGGGAAATGTCACTTAGATTTCCATGAACCGTGACATCCCAGATTATACACTGTCTACACTTCATGTTTCCTCTGGATCTGTGGGAATGGGTTTGAAAACGGACTCGTTAAAAGACTAAAAGCTCCAGAATATTCTGCATCATATTTCAGTTTAAGAGAAATGTTTTGGCTGCAGCTGCGAAAGACTCCTGATCGCTGTTTGTTTATTGGCTCAAGTAGTGGGAAACCTTTGAGGACTGTTAACTGGAAGTCAGTGCTCCGATTCCAGTGCATTTCAGCTTGGCAAGTGGTGACAGTTCCGATGTAGTCAAACCCAAGTAAGGCTTAGCTGTGCACGGCTCCAGACAGAAGCTTGGAGTGGGACTGTGGCTCGGGAAAAGACACGATGACTGTGATGACAGTGAATCAAAGGGACAAAGACAGAGCCAGACAGTCTGATTATCACCACGGGTACATGATGCTTTTCATCAAGCTGGAGATCCTCCGCCATTCCCATGAGTATCAGTCTCACAGGGGATGAAGCAGAAATTCAAGGATTCCCAAACACAGAAAACCCCTCAAACATTTCAAACTGGGTAAAAACTGTCAGAAATAAAAAATACACAAATACTGAACATGGATTTGTATAAAAGACCCACAGGTGCGCCACATAATATTTAGGAGGCTTTCTGAACAGTGGTTCAGCAGAAATATGTCTGCTAAGTTGAAGCGGTATGTTCGTTTTTTTACTGTTAATCATAAACTGAAGCTGCATGACATGCGCAGCTGTGGGTCAGGCTCAGAAACAAAACCTTGAAACAGGAAGGTGAAACCATGACACCTGTGTTTCAGCTCATTTGTTTACTTGCGTAGGATTGTAACGTCATGTAGATTTGGGCTGATGACACAGATAAGCCTAAATAAATGGGGCATGAATTTGTCTTTGAAATGTGGAAATGTAAAAAAAACAAATTTAAGGGTCAATGAAAAACAAGAAGTTACGCAACAGTATTTTCCATCTTCTGTTGTTGTGCTTTCAAGGCAGCTCATTCATGGACCTCCACCATGAGATGCTGGAAATGTCTGAGGAGTGCCAAGGACATTCTAGTGATGAAAGTGAACCAGGCCGGAACGGCTCCCTTAATTCCTAAGAATCATCCTGACGTACAGTCAATCAGTCTTTAGACGATGTGACTGTATAACCATCAACGGGACTGTAAATAACCTGGATATAACGAAAGAAAGAAGAAGACTTATATTTTTTGTTACTGCTGGTGAGGGAAAAGAGAGGGAGGTTGTTTCCCTCAGTTGACATCACCTAGGGTGCTCTAAATATGATGGTAACTAGCGGTGGGACGATAATTGAAATAACTGTATATCCTAATTAGACAGTTAGTACTGCAATAACGTCACCAGACCAGCAATACCCTTTTTTACAAACCTTAAAAGAACTACTTCAACAACACAACAATAGCAGCCAGAGGTGCTCGTAGTATTTGACAGAGCCTTGATAAAGACTGTCCGCTTTGCTCACGAGGCAGTTTACATATCCATCATTGGCCATTCATTTCGATCTTAAACGATGAGTCAAATCTATGGGATACCGGTCTCAAATATGACCACAACAACCCGCAAAGCTTTCTGAAGCGTCCTGTATCCGCCTGCTGCTAGCATGCCAAATGAATTAGCCAACTTGTACAGAGATGCAAAACAGGGTTTCCCCCAGCAGCATCATAGCTGAGGCGTGCGGCCTTGCCTGTGAAAAAAAGACCACCCACCACTAACGTCGCAAAAAGCTATTAAAAAGAGCGGAGACGCTGTAGAGAGCTGAAATGAAACCAGAACATCCGGGTTCTTTTCCACAAGAGCGTGAACCTCATTCACTGCAGTAAAGCTAAAACTAAAAACCCAGCATAATAACCTCACGCAACAGTACGGTAAATGGACTTATATAGCACTTTTCAACCTAAATGGTTCCCAAAGCATTTTACAGATTTGTCTCATTCTCCCATTCGCACACACATTCACACACCGATGGTGACGGAGCCTCCATCGGGAGCAACCTGTGTACAGGAGGAGCCAGGCTCGAACCACCCATCCTGGGATTGATGGACGACCCGCTGTACCTCCTGAGCCACAGTACATTTTGTGTATATCAAAATAATGATGGTACATTTTCAAAAAAAAAACATCCAATATTGTTGCTCATTTAATATTTTAGTTTTTAGCACCCTTTAACAAACACAATTTCAGAAATGCCTGACTCTGTGTGCAATGTGCACAGTATGTTCAATGACAGCCAAGATGTCCTGAGCGATAAACAGCGTGCAAAGAGATGGTGTTGGAGATTACCTCCCAGCTGCTTCACCCTTCATTATAGCCCTTTATCTCGCAGATGCTGGGGGAGATATTAAATCTGAGAAATGTGTTAACTCCCCTAGTCTTATCTCCAACAGGGATCATCATAGTGTGACAAGCGTCACAAATATGCCAAAACAAGAGGAAGCCCAGGACAAGCAAAGACAGAGAAAGTGCTAATGATTTTTGGGTGAAAACTATTCTAAGGACACGTTTGTCACGGTGTGCATCATCTGAGCGAGGGCAAAACTGTCAATGGACATGATCAGACAAGCCTGAACTTCTATTCTGTGACTGACTGAGCACAGATGTGGATTTGTCAGACACCATGTGGCTGTTTTATCTTCCCAACTAATCTTTTTTGTTTGCTGCTACTTGTCAATGCTTTGATGCAAGGTTTTGATTAGTTCAGAGCAATAAGACATAGTGATGCGCTGACAGCCATGATGGCTGTTAAAATAAATGATTAAAATGTGTTTTCGTGTATTTTGGATACCAACCTACCACAGTGACACAGCCCTGAGGAATTTAAGCATGCATCACACCTTCAGCTGTTTCAATGTGGTCTCACTCTTAATGGACACGTTGAAACATTTTTTCAAAGCATTTTTGTATTGTGCGGATTTAAGGTCACATTATACATTTACACGGGTCTTAAAAACTAAATATGATGGACTCTTTCTTTGGCCTCTCCATTGGTTTTATTTTATTAGTTTTTACCTTAACCCTAAAATGTTTTTATTAAATGCTGTAGAAGGGACCCTAGAGTTGGTGGTGTCAGTTTCAGTGGGGGGGAAATTGGGTTAGGGTTAGGGTTTGGGGTTTGACCCAAGTTCTGTAGTCATGGGACTTGGTGCCGACAATCTATGTAAAAATATTTCAATCAACATGTCACTAATCAGTAAGTGCTGATATTTTTTGAAGGTTTTCAACATTTCAATGTCACTTTATTTGAAAGATATTGTTGTTTTTCTCAGGATATCAGTATTGGTGACCAACGTTTATGATGATTGGCTAAAGTATTGTAGTATTGAATTGCTGACCACACTCTTGAACCTGCAATGATAACTGATGAACAAATTATTTTTTGGAGACAAGTTGTGAAAATAACACTTACACATCATCACCTTTTAAATTGATACGGTGAACTTGTTACCAAAGTTGCTTATTTACGCATCCTGCAGTTATGGAGAAACATTATTATTCATTTGGAGTCGTGTTTCTGGTCACCCGAGGAATGTAAATCCAATATTAACTTTCTTTTAGTTCTGTTCTGAGCGAAATATCTGGCTCATTAGCTTCTAAATGTCCACTAGTGCTCGGCAGGAAGTTCCTGTTGTGCCGAAAACGGACACTATGAGAACGGTGGAACTGAACCAGAACTATAAAGTTGCGAGCTGAAACGTGCTCTGAAAGGCCGCGGAGACCTGCACACTCAGGTGACGTAGGTTCATCGCTGTGAGCAACACCTTTCACACTGTCACATTAATTTCACATTGGTATTTGATACGTTTGTTACTGTAAAGGAAAGATAGATTATAGCTGCTTTAAAGTAAGTGTTGTTATTTTTTATTTATTTTTTATCTTGTTTCCTTTGAAAAGCAGTACTTTCTTTATGTTGATGTTTAAAAAGGTAATTTGATCATTTCTAATGATATGCAGCTTGCATGGGGGTGAAAACAATGATTTGCTATTTAATTACTACTTAATAATGATTCTTCACTGCATTTTCTGGAAATGCAGCTTTCAACACAATAATTGCAACACTTAAGTTAAATGTCGTTAACTGGCTCTAATCAGACAATCAGCACATTTTATTTATTGCAGCCAATTTAATATCAGCACTGCTCAAACAGGCAACATTTTACATTCTTTGTTGTATTTGTTACATGCTGTACTCATTAAAACATCCAAAATGTTTTGTATTTATGAATTTAATGAACTACAGCTATTTCTTACATTCTCATTGGTTAATTGTAGTGTAGATAAAAGTGCTAATTTAGAGGTTTTTTTTACACTGAGCCATGATGCATTGAACATTAACGATGAGCTACAGGGAAAATCTGGGGGTTTTTGAGCACAATTAGGCTCTAAAACAAAATCAGGGAGCGTATCTTTGATCCCTTGGACTGCTGGCATTGGTGGATTTGCTGCTGTGATTACAAGATTTGTCGACAGAGTCCTGCAATTTGTGATGCGCCGTTGGAGATATTTAAGCCTGTTAAAATCCCACATAATGTGAAGGGGATTTCCCCTTTGGTAAAAAGTACTCTCATAACATTAAACGACAGCAACAACGTGTCAAGAGTACTTGAGCATGACTTATGGTTATGGAAAATATATAGTATATATATACACTGCTCAAAAAAATTAAAGGAACACTTTTTAAGCACATTACCCAGTCCATACCAGTATAGATATCCAGCATGAGTTTTCTCCCCATTGAGATCTGATGTGTTTGTGCCACGAACACACACAAATTGTACACCCACGTTTGAGACACACACACACACACACAGCCAGAGCACTGATAAGGCACTAGCAGCCCCTTTCCTTCAATACATAGTCAAAACACTGTTACGTCTGGCGTGTGTGTCTCCGGAGTGAGACAGGAATGCAGCCGTGGGCTATTTTGAGTTTTTAAAGGAGCACCGGGGTTTTGTGAGGTCTGACCCTGAGAAAATCTGACGTAAGACTTTGTCAGTATTTAGAGGCCCACTCTTCTACTGTCAAAGGCCAAGTGTGACCGCCCCCACGCACACATTCTATGACTGTACTTGTGAGTCATTGAATGCCTTTTACTTCCTAATCTCAACCTAAACTATAAACAATAATTCCCCAGAGAAACATAAGAGCAGTCATTAAAAACAACCTTCCCACACGAAAGAAATGTGCATGTTTCTGTGTGTTCACATGCATCTGTGCCGACTGACAGAGGGCAAACTGTGCTAACCAGCCCTCATTCATCCGTTTTACAGCCACCTAGAGAAGAAAGTCTCTCTGGCCGTTCCTTGTATCATGTCACTCTTTGGCGCAATGCTTTGTTTCATTAAAACATCCAGCTTAATATTATCAAATGTTCTACAATAAACCCCAGGCCGTCATTGGAAAATGATCACTAATGAGCTACCACGGGACAGCAGAGGGCCTGCACCGCCTGGCATCACCATTACCCTGGCACAAACCCGCAGCCGTCATCGTGCTGTCAAAAACGGCGCTGAGCTCATCAGTCATCAAATATAAAGAAAGAACCAAGGACATGGCACCCTATTATGATGATGATTTAGTTTTAGCTTCTGTGCCTGCCCTGAGGAAGTCTGTTCATTATGTTGGAGATACCCACAATATCAAAGCGCGATTGTAGAATTTATGACAATTGGATTTCGGTTTCAACCCAACACATACTGACTGACCTTTAGCCTCTTAAAGTTCAAGCCGTGAAGGGGAGAAGTCTAGAGCAGCCAATCACGTACTCTCAAACAGTTTAAGCTTGAGAGATTCATCTCCATTTATTACCTAACCAGAGGAGTTAAACAGGAGACAAGACTCAAGTACTGAAGTTGTTCAGTAAACATTTAAAAAACATTCATGCTTTTCCACTGATTATCCAGCTGAGGCCATGGTGGGACTTGTTACGTGTTATCTCCTCCAAACTGTGAACCACAGCTGAACTTTGAATCTAGGGCATTTCAGGTCAGCCCTTGTAATAGGGGAAAAAAAGGGAACTCACTGGTGACAAAATCTGCCTACCAGCACTTCTAAAGCTAAAAAAAATGTACATTTTATATCTCGTTTGTTTAATCGGTACATAACAGAAATATAGAAACGACAGGTTGCGGCTTTACGTTGGGTTACGGTCACGACAGGACTTCGACAAGACACTGACTGCCCCAAGCCAAGTCATGGTCCAGCACATAACTGGTAAAAATGTAATTTTTACCCGTTGTTACCTTTGGACAGAGCGAGGCTAGCTGCTTCCCCCCGTTTCCAGTCTTTATGCTAAGCTAATTGATCTTCTCATCTGACTCGACAAGAAAGTGGATATTTCCAAAAATGTTGAACTATTGCTATAAGTTACTCATCAATAATATGCACCTTATCTTATCTTATTTTAAATGGTTCTTTATATAGAATGCTTTTGGGATCAATCATAAAACACATTTTTGTTCTGAGGAGGATGTTTTTTGACCACATCATTCAGAATAGGCGTCAATTCTTTTGTCCAGTGTTGCATTTGTTACTGCTCATTATCTACAACTCTTAAGTTGTATAACAACCAGAGTGATGTAATTCTCCCGGTAGCCTTTTAAGCGCTTGCTCCCTGCAAGTAAAACAGCTGCACTTTGAATTTGAGCAAAAGGAAAGCGCAGTACCAGATCACAGTCTTGTAGAACACACGCTGAAAAACAAGATCTACTTTAAACACATGAAGGATGAGACGTCAGATGGTCTGAGATTTAGACATGCTTCTGGTTCGACTGCTCTGGAGGTTTAATAATGATCTCACTGCTCTCAGCTTTCTGGGCCCAGATCACAGAGTCACTGAAACCCCAGTGCCCTATCACAGCGGGCCATGGAAAACTGAGCAAGATGAAAAATAAGCCAAGATTTACCTCTCTTTTTCTTTGAATCGGTGCATGTAGTCATAATGCAGGTGCATGTGGATATGCAGATTCCTTCACTGTTTTAATAGAATATTCTTGTAAACCCTTAAAGTGCGCCGATCTCTGCGGGAAAACAATTGTGTAACATCTTGGCATACGAGGCAGGAAAACCTGTGCCGATGAGCAGCGGAGATCCGGGTTTATCTAATCTCAAATGCTTGAAAAACACATTGACTAATATTTGGATAGCTGCATTTCATCATCGCAAACTCCAGGAGTGATTTCTCGCAGCAGCACAAAAATGGACTGACCAGTTCTCCCAATTATTGAGAGCTCCAACAGCAAACAGCACACTCTCCATCCACCTCTGCTGCATCAAAGTATAAATCCGATCAGTCCTGACATACGCAGCAGCTCGCCTTCCACCACTGGGATGACTTGTGTGACAGCCAGTGGTGTGAAACGCAGGCCAGTTCTGTCTGTCTTTTCCCCCCACCCCTCAGGTCGTCCAGTACCTGCTGTTCTCTCCAGCATCTACTCCCAATTCCCAAGACCCCAAAGTGCAGGGCCTCTCAGTAGGAGGGAAAGTCACTTATCTGTGAGCATGTCTCGGAGCAAGAAGCTTTAAAGAGATATAACTTTGAAAAGGGCAGAAAGCCGAACTAAGGGAAGCTCGGAAGATTTCTGCCCAAAGGAAAAAGATTTGAAAGCTCCTAGTTTGAAGGTGGCAAGAAGTAGATTGTAGTATTGCCCCTGTGCTTGGCTTTGGTGGATCTCATTACATTTCATTATATTGATATAAAAAATATTCCAAATTTCACAGAAGTGTGTCAGAGCGCAACATTTTGATGCTATACCATTCAGTATATTTCTTTAAATATTCTTTCAATATGCTTACAGGCTGATCTATCAATGGCTGTGAATTAGAATCATCATATTAACATGAAACTTTTTGCAATTAAAAGTAACACTGAGTGGACATCAGAAAAACAAAACACAGCCTGCTTCATTAGCTCTGACCTGTCACTATCACTCAGACGAAGCTGCAAATATGAAGCTTTTATCTCAAATTAGCATGATTATTTGGGGTTTATAATGAAAGGGAAAAAGAGCTTTTACATTATGACTATATGCAGTGTCTGTGTTTGTACTGGACATGATACAGGAGAGACAGAGGTAGATTTGTAACTACATTATGACGAGATAGTCACAGAAAGCCACACTACAAATTGCACTCAGTTGGCAAATTTGAGAACTCACTTTGGTGCTCTGTGGAGATGTAAACCACACACACACACACACACACACACACCCTGTGGACAGGATACGTTGAACCTCCTCATACTCAATGAATCCAGTGTGTTCCCAAAATTAAATGAGACGGCATCTGGTAAATCTCAGATGTGTGTCCACCAAACCTTATGTAGTATTTACACACTGTGATTGATTACATAATCGCCTTCTTAACCACAGATGAATGAACATGTTTTATTTTACTAAACAGTCCTGTGTGATTATTATCAAATGTGCACATGTACGCACACGGTAGCGTGTGTGCACTCTATACCTTTGTTTAAAACACCTGGTTTACACAATGCCGAACACTGAATTATTGGCAGAGGATGAAATGAAGTGCACTGTAATTAATGGATGACTTGGCTAAGTTGTTACGCCTGGCTTTCTTATGGAGAGACTTTATATTATGAATTAATGTACAAGTCAATTCTCCAACATTTGCCCAGTTTGAAAACGATGTCGACAGATATGGAAGAAGGGATTTAATGATTTTATAAGATGGCACAGCAGCTTTTAGAAAGAAATGTACCAAAAGTTATGCTAGTTGTAGGTCTTGATTGAAGCTGTAGTTCAGGGATCATGGTTTCTCCATTCTGTTATGTTATTCTAATGGTGCAACAATAAAGCTAATTCTATGGCACTAACTTATGGCTGCAGTGCTTATGGAAACTCTGAGAGTGAAAAATAAATGAGCCAGTTAACTCACAGAGAAAGGCTTCCTGTAAGGAATCTTCTGCCAGTGTTGACGTAACACATTTCAGTGGGTACATACAACCAAAGAATACTGAGAAGACCCAAAAGGCCACTGTTAGGTTAATGCTCATTAAGTATGACCACTGGAAAACTCATCAGGTCACCATCAGTTAAAGTTAAAGCTGACCTTTTGGAGACTCAGGGCAGGAAGAACTGGCTCATGCAGAGTGAGACTGGATTCTGTTTGAGATTTTCGCGAGGCATATACGATAGGCATGGACGATAAGCTGTTGATAAGCTGTTGATGTGTATTATTCCCATTAGTAATTATTGACAACACGTGAATGAAGTGCATTTTGGTGGCATGTCTTAATTGCAACAAACTATAAATACATGTTCTGGCCCAATCAAAGCATTTCAATAATTCTGTTACATAAAGTACAATGTTGGAGCTGCACTTTGGTACAAGGTGGAGGAGACCTTCACAGACTCTGATAGCTTCTGAGTGGGTGTGTTGCTTCACAGCCGTCACTGTTGTGCTGCGCAGCTGTAGCTCAAGTTGTACGTAGTCACTTCCGCACTGAAGTTGATCCTGGATAATCTTTCCTTCAGGCAAAACTGTGACAGGGCAGTGTTTGTTAGACAAAACAGCTTCTGAATATCAATGTAAAAAAACAATCACTGTCTTTGGTGCCACAGTAGAAAACAACTTACATCTACCATTCTGCACAGAGGGCTCTAATGAGTACTGTTGTAGTCAAACCACAAATTCACTGACATATATGGTTGAAACTGACATTTTAATCTGACTCTTAGGTAAAACTAATGGATTCACAGTATCTAAAAGGGAGGTTAGAAAGTTATTTATCGTCTGTCTGTTTGCTCAAAGGAAAATTGTCTGAACACACACACACACACACACTTGAAACTGGAGCTGGCCTCAGTGACCGCCATGACATGTTTTATGAATTTAACCTAATTTATAATAAACTCAACAAGACCAATAGAGATTGCCGTAAATATAAAGGTAAATATGAGTCTCCATAATCTCAATATCTGTCATTCTGCAATCTCCTGTTGCATTCTCCTTTTAATCTGCATTGCTGAACTATGCAATTAAATAACTAACTTGTTAGTGAGTGTAAATCCCCCAGGAGTGTGACCAGCTGCAATACAGTTGAGAGAAATGACAGCTGACAGATTTTTATTTTTTATTAAAAAAAAATTATTTTACGCATCCTAGCACCTCTCCAATGGTTTTTCTGAGGAATCTTAAAAATCTTGCAATTCCTTCTTTTGCAGAGTCCGCTATTCTCAGATAGAAATTATTCGTCTAAATATTTTTAAATGATGCTGTGAACTTGGAGGCAGAGACCAAGGGGGAGTAAACACAGCTCAGTGACGGCTCCAACACTGGTAGCTGTTTTGGTTTTGATAGAATCACACTGGGAGTGTTGAAAAGCGCACATTCCATCACATTTCCTCGTCTTCAGCCTAATCGGGGGCTGCTGTGATTTGTTTTGTGCCTGGTGTTAGTTTTATCTGCAGCGGCCTGCCACTGAAATATGCTGCTCCTCAAGGCTTCCGAGACCTCGTTTTCAGATATGATCTAGACTAACTTAACCCTGCATCTGCGGCCTGAACATCATGCCAGCAACGGGACACATGAGGCTAATGCGTGGCTAGCTGTGGACGGGGTCATTTTCACTGCGGGACAATTACGTAAGAGCACATTGGCTGTCGTAAAGGCTTTTATTAGATGCCACAGATTTCTTCTACAGTAGCAGCAGAGGAAGGTCCCTCAGTAAAGTGCATTATGATGTGAAATGAAGGACTTCAAATACATTTATGGTGCAATGAAGTTACAGGGGGTTTACTTAAAGGCTCTAACAGCTGGTTTGCTCTCCTCTCCAGCCGATTTACATCAACACAAACAAGCACCACCTCTAAAGGCCTTAAACTTTATTAAGCTACTAGAGGTGCTGTTTAGTCCAAAGAGACTGTTGCGCAATAAAACTCCAGCAGCACTTTGACCTGCCAATCCAGATAATCTTTTCAAGATACTTCACTGTGGATTAAGAGAAAGTCGCAACACACTTGTCTGGTTGACAGATGTTTATCTGGGGACAATGCTTTAATCATCTGGTGTTTTTGTTTTTCACACCGGGAATACTATTTTGCATTGTATGCAAACCTCAAACCTCAGCCTGCAGTATGTTCTGTCCACTGCCTTTGCTGTCTTTGATGAGCCGTTGTTAAAGGGAAGATGAAGTATGGCAGTGAAAATCATTCTGATTCTAGAAATATTTGTGCGCTGTTTTGTGGCAACAAGCAGAGAATCATGGGAGGTAAGACACAGGTAAGGTACAGCTAAGTGCTGATGCCACACTACTGATGCTGATGCGAATGCTGTTAGTTTTGCAGGTATTTCATCACAAACTAAAGTATTGGACAAATTAGAGGAAAGGTCAGGAGATCACACGTCAGTAGGCTTGAAACTGATACGGTGTATGAATGTCTGTACCAAGATTCATGACAATCCATCCGATAGTTGTTGAGAAATTTCAGTCTGGACCAGGGATGCATGATACATCGTTTGCCAATATACATTGGCAAGAAACCACACGTCTACAGCAGGAAAATTAAATAATTGTTATTGTTCCGGTACGGGAATTTTTGTTGATAATCACGTCAGTTAATGTGGAGGTTTGGCAGCGGACTAGGAAGCCATTCGAAACTCCGTTCTGAATGGGGATTGTTGCCTGTCTGCCTCTCTCTCCTCTGCAGAGGCCACAACGGGGAGACTAAAATAAACTCTAGGTTGTATTTAACTTGAGTCGAAGGTGACTCTGTGAATTGTGTTATCCATAAGCAACATAATCTGTTTGGGAGGAATGACGTAGGTGGACAAGCAAAACATAAACAGAATCTACTACTGGTATTTTTTACACAGCTATGCAGAGCTTGTTCTGCTATTGGAGTTTCTAATGGAGTTCGTAGCCTATGCATGCTTGTGAAAAAGGAGAAAAGGTCCGTCATTAATTAGTCCACATATATAAATAATAGACTAAAGTTACTACCAACAACTTTACAATAATTTAATGCATTCTTTATTCCAAGCATGGTGAATGGTCTCTAATCATTGGTGTTATATATATTTCCTCTTCACATTTCTGCATTTGTGAGATTCATATAATCAGTTATCATATCGGTATCTGCCACAAGAAACAGATAATTATCGGTTATCGGCTCTGAAATTCCAACTCTGTGCATCTCTAGTCTGATGGTGGACCAATCAACTGACAGACAAAGTGACACTGCCATCCACAGAGCTATGCACGACTAAATCTACATAAATGCACCTAAATCATACCAGAATTCCGCACTTATCCGTTTATATCCCAGGACATCATACAGCATTTATTTAAATTGTGAAATAAAGGTAAAACAATATTTTTCATTCAAGGACTGAGTGAAGGAGCAGACCAACTGTATACATTTCAATCCGAGTAAAGCGGCAGCCACTTAGGTTTGGGAATGTCATTCATTTCCTGCCTGTGTTGTTGGACTCGGTCAGATTTCTGTTCTGGAGTGTATAGTTTGGCTGAAGCCCTCTGAGATGATGGATGGCAGTCGCTCTCCTCAGCGCCCCTTATTTCTCATTAGAGAGCAACAGCAGGATGACAGATACTCTCACATGGCTAAAGAAAACTGTTGGAAAGCACTTGATTTCCTGCTACTGATTCTTGTGAATGGAGGGATCCTACTGAGGCGTTGAACTGTTTGGTCTGTGGTTGAACATGCTGTATTCTCAAAATAGATCCCATAGTGGCTCTCATGGTGGCTCTTGCTTGCAGAGAGGAGACTGACTTTGAGGAGACTGCTAAGAGCTGATAATAATGTAGATAAAGTCAAGGTGGGCAGTATGGAAAAACAGATTTAACATTGCCTATATTAGGCAGCAAGTGAACATTTTGTCCTGGGCAAGCGTGAGGATGGGAGCAACTTTGTCAAGGAACCAAACTGTGATGGCTATACGACTGGGTCAGAGCATCTCCAACACTGCAGCTCTTGTGGGGCGTTTAGTGGGTATTTCAATAGGCCTTTACTGACCATTTTCATCACACAAAACCCACCATTGTCCTGTCCACCTCAGGCCCTACATCTACATTTGTTTTTTGCAAAGAAAGTCTTTGATGTGTGGATATTTCCACTGGAATCGACGTAGTTCAGAAAAGCCAAATAACTCTTCAAGCTAGCGGGGTGACAGGCCCTCTGCTGTTTTGTATATTATGTAAGTCAGCTGGGTGAAAATAGATGGGAGCGAAGTCTTCAAATGTAATAAATCAAACAACAGTGTGATAACATATGTTTAATCCCAGCGTTGTAACCCCCCCACCCGCTGACACTTCCTACTGGTGGAAGTAGAAAAGCTTCTGTTCTGAAATTCACAAGTTGTACTTGGTACAGCACACACACACACACACACACACACACACACACACACACAAACACAAATTAGGGACTAGCACAACATGGCTTTGATGTTGATTTTAATCACCACCATTCCCCACTGAGTGCCAAATGTGTGCAGTTAGACATGAAAACAGCTTCCCTCCGCTGTGGGACCCACCACAGTGAACAAGGTTCATGTTATATGTACCAGAAGACTAAGACACTGTGGGGAGAGGCTCACTAAGACGGGGGGGGGGGACAGACAGTGATTTGCATGACCTGGGCCATCATTCTCTTATACTCCTGCTTACTCAGACTATATACAGTACGTATGCTGCCTCGGAGTGCGAAGACGTTACAGTTTATGGTTACTTTAGTGCGCCACGATTGGCTTGGCGTCTTTTTAAAACTGGCTTGCAGGTGTAGCATTTCTCAGTTTTCATGCACGGACTAGAAGAAGACCTTCAGTTTTGACAGGAAAAGAGAGTCGTGGCACCAACATCCTTGTTCTAGATGACAACCACAATCAGTATATTTTAGCTTTCAATATGTTGAGTAACCACCAGTGAATGCTCAAAACATCTGCACAGCCCAAAAATGAAAAGTGTGTGCATGCATGTAGTGAATCAGGTGGTCAAACTCACAGTTTACACAGAAAGATAATCCACTGTTCACCCTTCATGTGCCATACTGTACATATGAGACAGTGAGAGGGAGAGGGAGGCAGAGGAACTGAGATAAAGACGGACTGTACAAGTTAATTAAAAAGTCCATTCCAGGCATAACTGGGTATGGTGAACGGGCAGCATCAGTAGCTTGTCTTATGTAAGCCAGCACCTGGGACCCTTGAAGCATGCAAGTAATGCAGCATGTGATCAGGTGCTATGAGGGCACCGCCTCAATTGAGCTATTAAAACAGCGGGGCCTGTATGACAAAGCAAGTTTAGCTCTTTTTGGGGGGTTATGTGGCTTTAATAAACTTGGCATTTGATGATTCTGGATAACAGGTGTCCTAAAGCTGGTTACAGATGGGCTCTGTTGACTTGATGTTTTGTAATTACAAGTCAATCACATGCTCCATCAACACAATGAGTTGAAAAATACAAGATAAAACAAAATTATTGGCCCCTGGAGGGAAATCAGGTCATTGTGGTATAACGAATAACAATATGTAGAAAAATTTTAAATAATACAATAACCATTGCAATGTTTATTCTAGTAGCAGAACATAGTTAGAGTTTGGCCTCTAGGCTCCAACCTCATCACTCCCCGCAGACATGTTCACGTAGAGCTATTGGGGAGTGATGAGCAAATATCTTAAAGCCCCTAGCAACGAACCTGCAGGTGGATGGTGGCGGGACTGAAAGAACAAGCGGCAATACTGATGCAGGGCAGCAGTGGCATTGACAAGCAGAGGGAGAGATGGGAAATTTTGCAGTTTAAATAGACCGCCAAATTGGGAGGGTGTGTTTGGTTTGCGGTTTGGTTTGAGGGTTGTGGAGAGTGAGGTATGTCACGTGTGTATAGCAGTGCAGCTCGAGCTGACTGCCTGAAGTAGCTCCATTAGTGATAAAAGACAGCGCGTCCTGATTTCGATGGAATTATTTAAAATACGAAAACGCATCGCTGCGTGGAATGATCTTTCATTTCATCCTGCTGCTGAGATCGAACAGAAAAACTATCCCTGTCTTAAGTTTTTGTCCTGAACACCTGGTGGTTATGCAGATACATGGCCAATAAATCGGTGTTGTCCAGGAGGAAAGTAGCTTAGGAAACAAAGTTTCTCTAATTTCCCCCTAAATGGGGTTTCTCGTCTACATGTCGTTTAAGAAATCAGCTTACTGGAAAAAGCTGACTGTAACCAAGTTACTTAATTACATGTAAACGCACTGATTAATGAATATCAGCAATACAGGAGATTAGACCAGTTACATTTAGAGAGGAAAGTCTAACTAAGCAAATAAAGAGGCTAAAAGAAAATAAGTTAATGCTTGATTAGGCATATCTGAAGTGCCTTGCATATACTTTTCTGGGAGCTATTTAACAGTTTGTGAACATTGTTTCAGCATATTTTCTGATTAGTTTTTGTGTTTTCTAAAACACCTATAACTCAACATTGTGTGAGAAAATGTGTTAATAAAAGAAAACAAAGTGAAAATAATTTGTGCTAAAGCTTAAGCAACCAAACCCATCTGCTTAGAAAACATGGGTGATTTAGTTGTGTGTGCTTTTTCTTTATTTCTTTGCCCCTTTTGGCTTTTATTTAATTTTTTATTTTTAAGTCATTCAGAGCCTCATAAGATGTATGAGAGAGAAGCTGTTTCTTGTTTGTGGCCTTTGACGTGGTGATGAACCTCAGAGATATCTTGGCCATGATAAATCAGGGAAAAAATGTCGGGAACTTAAATTCTTTGTAAACATGTACGAGAATCCCATTGTTAACAAATGTTTGAATGGTTACATTTTTGCTTTGATTCTGCACAAAATGTCATGTAATGACCTCTCTCCCAAGAAAATCTCTTGACCACACCATGAAGTCACTAAACAACAATTAAACAACACATGTTTGTCTTCTGTCAAACTCCACTGTAAACTGTGGGGGCTTCTGTGGTGGGCTAATGCCCGTAGTAACAGAGAAGGAAACGGCTGAGCAACCACAGAAAAACGCAGGCACACACACACACACACACACACACACGAAACACATCGCTCCATCACTCCCTGTAGCTCCCTTTGTCTTTTTCTTTGTTCCTCTTTCTCTGTCATTCATTGCAGGGATCTGGACCGTAGGTCCAGTCTCATCCCTTCCAGCTTCAAGATCAGAGATTACAGCTTGAGTACCACAGGCATCCAGGGCAGACAAGATATACATTCGGCTTGAAATGTCTCCAGCTGTATAAGTTGTCAAAAGAAATGATCTGACAGCTCTAAGACAATACGTTTGCAGGGGAAATAATTACTGGCACCTGGGGGGTTTTCAGCGAGCAAAACTCTCTATTTCTCTGTACTTGCTTATGATTTTATCTTGAAGCTGGATTACAGTAGAACAATGTCACTCTTTTGTCCATTTAAATGGATAAAGCCGTGTTCTTTGTGTAGCCCAGTGGGCATCAAGCATAACAGCTGGTCCCTTATAATCTCCCTATCAAAGCCCCTGAACGACAGAGCCAGACCAGTGGACCTGCACTGCTCCCAGAGTGAGTGCTGTGGAGGGATTTTGAATGAGTGTGTGGGTGGCTGGGTATCGGTGTGGGTTTGTTAACTAATAACTTGACCCCCCACAAAGACTCTAACACTTACGGTTCTGCAACAGTGCCCCTGCTGCCACAACATTTTGTGACAAAGTTCACTTGCCTGTGGAGGTTGCTCTTAAAGCCATGCAGTGATCCCTGCTTCTTAACCGTTTTTCTGCACCGTATATATCCCACAAAAACACTCGTCAATCAGACAAAGTGGATGGCAGCGTGACGACTTGTTCTTTGGATTTCCTTTGTTCTTTCTTGCCAACAGCCCATGAAGCTAACATGCCATAAATTGTTCCAGGACAGAACAAACTGGATATAGGTTAACTCTAAAACATATATTTGAACAATTATTTATATAAAATTATGACAGAAAAAAAATTACCTTTTACATTAATAATGGATCAAATGTCTGCATGCAATGTGAAAGGGACTGCTCACAGTGAACTCACGGACCCAGCTCTGAAGCTAGCTCTGCAAAGACTGAAGCAAAAACTATGTATGGGGGCCGGTGGTTATCTTGGATTTATCACAATAGAAATTAGTTAATCATGTGGGTGGTCGGAGGAATTAGCAGCTGCATGGCATGAACCCATTATCACAATATTATACTGCGGTATTTCATCATGTCGTCTGTATTGAAGTGACCTTTGTAAGATTTGTTACTTGTGAGGTTTTTTCCTTCTTCTCTCTATCTGTGTGTCTTCTCTATATCTCTGTGTGCTTCAGAGTGGTTGACAGAACCTCACAGCCACTTTTGAAGATTCCTAAAAAGGTTTAACAGTGTTGAAAGAAAGAGGAAGTTGCCCTTTATCTCCTCTCCTCTCCAACATCTCTGCTCTGAAAAGTGATGGAGCCGCTTTTGTCGTCTCTAAGCCTCTAACCTGTCATTGTGGTCCACATTTTCCCAAGGATTACTGTCACTGGCCTCTTCCTTTTGGCCAATCATGGCATCACTCACACTGTCCTTGATTACAGTGGCTGGCAGGTCAACTTGGAGGTAATCGCTATTCACTTTCTAATCCCTATTCTCATATTTGAGAGAAAGACAGCTCAGTGGATCTTCTCACCAACCATCACTCCTCTCACTTCTTCTCACTTTCTTTTACTTGTGTCTGTTCTCTATCCCATGCCGGTCAGCTGCACAACAGGTCCATTCTCCTCCCTGTCCCTCTCCCAGTTCAATGCTTGGAGAGGCCATTAAGTGTTTTAATGACCCACGGAGGCGTGAATGATTTCAAAGAGAAGCAATTTCACCTTTGAGACTCGTGAATGTGTTTAATCACAGATTTAGGTATTAAAATCATTCTGATTCAACTTTAATATTGTCATCAAAGGTAAACTGTGTTTTTACATAAAACGCTTAGTGGGATCAAAAGCGTTCGGCCGTGAGAGTAAAAATAAATGTGTTATGAAGGCTCTGATCTTATTCCAGGGCTTCTGTTTCTGTGATTTCAACTTTAAAACATATTGAGGAATTTTGGAAAGCATGCAACAGAATACCCCTGCAAAAATCAAGTCTTTGCAAAGTCTATAATGTTCATTTTATGTTAGAATTCATCAGACTCTAGTTATACTTAAGTCACAAAATAAAGTCTTGAGATTTGACCTGGACTTGACCGAGTTTAACTTGATGAAAAACTTGATGTGAAAGCGAAAAAGATTCACATCAACAAATCTCAATTGACCAAACAACCTTGCCTCAAGGTCCACTTAGTAGCTGTTCTGTAGCTTTCAACCAAAAAAAAATAATACCTTAATCAATTCATATTACAACTGGGCAAACTCCATCTGCAGATGAAGATAATATGGTATGTTTGAAAGCTCCAGAACAGATCAGTAAAATTCTCACTGATACAGACTTACTGTGCAACCAAAAACTAATCCTGAGCTGTGTTGCTAGAATAGCATATTTATTAATAGATTTTTAAATGTAGCTTTTAATTTATCAAACATAATCTTATTGGTAATTGATGTGAAATCTTCCATACATGATTTATCAGATTCAACTATTTAAATGTGTCAATATAAGAGAGGATTATTAAGGCTCTGTTCTGTACATATAGAGTTGGCTTGGACTTGCTCTATATTA
>JAVQJF010102658.1:0-42165 GCA_036023855.1 Gadopsis marmoratus
TCCTATTTTGTTGTACTGGTGCAGTGGTGGTCTTGATTTTGGGTATTTGTTTATGTATTTTTATACTGTTTTTATGTGTCGCTCCTCCTTTGTTTACTTTAGTTTTAGTTAATGTAAGTGGTTGGGGGGCAGACACCCTCTCTGTGGAGTTTAGGGTGGGTAACTGTGGAAGCGCAGAGAAGCGTGTAGGACTGCAGCTTTGCCTCCTGGTCTCAACTCTGAGTTGTCATGGCTTAGGGCCGCTAACAAACTCGTTGAGACTCCTCCTCAACGAGAGGAAAGAATGTAGGAAAGAATAGGTAGAATGCAAGAATACATGTGATGTACTGCACATATTCACGCAAGTACTACATGACTGTCAGATGTGTGCATGGGCTACAAACCACCAGAGGGATTCATTTTAGATGGAACCGTGTCTTGGACTAGACAGGAAATAACATAGCCTAATTTAAATGTGGGACATCAGGTTACACAAATGAGGCTTCAAATGCCCACATATCTACACCAGGTGTCATGGCAACCTCCTCACAAGGAGCTGCACCGACCTGCTTACCAGCAGTTATACAGGCTAATATGAAGCAATGGCAGAGTAACAAGTGTTAGAGACACAGCAGCACAGGTGAAGCAAAGCTCTCCATAGTTTTCCGACTTCCCTGAGCTGTGATGTGACCTGCTCGTTTGGAACAACTTTTTTACATGCACACACACACACACACACAGATTAATACCTGGGCCAGGATGCTACTTAACAATGTCAGGGGTTTGGATTTGTCACAGGCTGTGGAGAAAGCCCTGGGATGTCCCTAGGAGACAATACACTTGATTAGACGTTACACAGCCACTTGACATTTTAGCTCATTTGGTCATGCGTAGGGAAATGGACTGTTCTAGACCCATCAGGTGTACATAAATCAAAGATTGTACTGCCTTGATATACTTGGTATACTTTTCCTCACTGCAGGTACAGAGTATGTGCAGTTTGCAGCTTAACTACCAGTTCAGCAATCATGCAAGCATTTCACACTCGCATAGTAAGCTTTGGATAGAGAATCAACCATAATGTAAGGGACAGTTTTAAACAGCACACGTTTAACTATATCTTAGGTCTTGTTTATTGTCCAATTCTCAATTAAGTTGGACATAGCCTACCTGTAATGGTCTGGCCAAATGTCTATAAAATCTCGAGTTAATATTCATTTGCCGAAGAGGTTCAGGTTCATTTGTCCCCTCAATTTTCCTCTAGCACCTCTTTTACCAGCTTTACCAGTACAATTATCTGAGCACATTCATGCTTCCCAGAGGATGGACCCTTTCCATTTATTCTCCAAAATGAAAACTTTGCACACAAAATATTCATGGTATTTGCACATATTCATCCCAAGGGCAAAAACCTTTTTCATATTTCAATCTGGAAATTTGTTCAAATATATCATTTTTAAAAAGCTGGCAAGTTACCCTGGATATAGAGCCCTATGCAGTTAGCCAGCATGGCTATTCCAGAGTTATACTTTCTGTGTTTGCTTTTGGTCACAACCATTTAAAATGATCCATGTAAAAATCATGTGTTTTTGGAATGCTGTACGGAGGCATTGCACAGGTCGCCCCGATATACGGTGATTTGCCTGAGTCCTGGTTTCCCTGAATCTCTATAATGGAGGTGGCGAGTGCAAAGTTAGAAGGTCCATAGAATCACAATAGCCACATTCATGTAAAATACGCAATGTTGAAATATACTGGAATGTTCCTTTAATGACCTCATGGCTTTCCTCTAACGCCATCTAGCTCAGCACGTTTAACGAGTCACCAGGAAGTCATCTGAATGTATGGTGAAAAGTAGTCTGCAGGTATTTAATGCCTGACCTGGATTGAGAGTAATGCTATGGTTTCAAATTACAGGGTTGTATACAATAACCTGTAAATATTAAGGTGGAAAATGTTGAAAGAAACCAGTTGCAGATCACCTATCAATACAAGGCTGTCTAAATAAAGAATTCCTAAACTCTTATGACTGAGCATGAAATCACCTTCTTTTAAATAGTGGCATCAGGTAACAGGAAATGGTGTGTCAGGTATATAAAATGGATGTGCATCCTGTACTGCACTGCACTGCATTACTGGCTCAATAAGCTCATCCACGTTCTGCCTCACAGCTTTTTGCACATCCCCTTTAACTCGCCGGCTGTCTTTTCAGTTTATTTTCAGCACGTTTGTCCTCCTCCACACGAGAAAGTATATTCCTTGCCTAACCATTGCGAGCCATTCAATGGGACTTATTTAAAATACCGAATCCTCTTCCTGGGTTTAACACCCAGATTAAACACAAACATACAGACCATACCGTCAAATGTCATAATCCTCAGAAACAGACTAGCATTACAGTATTAAAGCACTAACTCCACTAATGGTAAGATGCGATGATAGCATCTGACACTGACTAATCTTTAAACAAGCTGAATTACATCGGTCAATTAGCTACAATTGGCCTTTTTTCAAAAATTGCATTTAAAAATTGTGTGACGAATGAAACAAATATTGAAAAAAACAAAGCTAAGCTTAATCTGGATTTTCCTCAGCAGTCATGGCTTGAAATGGCTCATTTGTTATCCTGGTTCTTCACGTGCTAATTATTTCATGTGACTTAAAAATGAATACTTCTATTTTTGCAAGTCGAAAACAAATTATTTATGTCTGTCTGTGTCTTCCTGTCACAATATTATGCCGCTGCTAGGTTGCTAAAAGCCACAACATCTGACCTCTCCTGCCATGTTGAAAACATCCGTCCTTTACAGTCTTATAGTTGCTTAAATGAATGTATGATACATTTTCAGTGAGTCATGGCTCAATAAAATACAATAACACTCTGTAAAGGTATCCACTGCTCTTTGAATGCTCTTTGCAGGAGAGGTTAAACAGGGTAACAATGCACAGCTATCTATTGAGCAGTGTATTAGTGTCCATTACATCTGCTCTTATTATAGTCTATACATGTAATTTATTCTCATACTCGATGAGCTCATCGTAGGCCCTCAGTGGGACACTGTGCGTACGCACAGTGTGTATTTTCAAAATAGTGCACTTCTCAATGGGACAGTGGCTGAAACTGTTTCGGCACGCCAGCAAAGTCATAAATAGCCTACAAAGAAAAAATTAAACAGAATCTTTTTGCAAGGGCCTGTGTTTGATCTAAATAAAATCCAGACTGAAAGTAGGTCAGTGCAGAGGGAACTGGTGTGGGCCTGAGAGCACCGTGTCTGCAAAACCCGCCCACCCGCATCTTTCCCTCTCTCTCCTTATCTCATCCAACATCCTCTTCCCTTTTCATTCTGCTGTCTTTAACCATTTGAGCTTAATAGCTATGTCTTATTTTCACTTAACATAATCACTTTTCTATATATAGACATATCTTTTGTTTTTTTTGTATTTTTTTACGTCCCACCCATGCTTGAGCGCTAAAGGTTGAATCTCTTTCTCTGGCCTCCTATGAGAGTAGGATTAAGCTGCTGCCATCGGTCAAATCCAAATCCAGATCACATTGCCAAGTTAAATATCCCTGTGCTTTAAAGGTTACTCCCTCTAGTGTTTCCTCCTGTGGTCTCGGCTGAATTGCTGTCCTGAAAAGAAATCCACTCCCTGTGGCTGTCGCTCCATTGTCAGCCTAATGCTCTGCTCTGCTTTTGCTTGATTTTGATTGTTCCTCATGTCAGATTTTATGAGCATCTCAAAGACCACATAATAAAGTTAAAGTGAGGAACAGTGCATGACAAGCAGGACAGTTATTGAAAAATAATTCCCAATGAGAAAGCTAATAGCAGAGGGGAATTTATCAAATATCAAAATATTACCAATATGTGTAAAGAGCTACTGTGGTATTCATGCTTAATGGTATAGTCCAACACTTTGGGAAATACGCTTATTTTCTTTCTTGATGAAAGTTAGATGAGGAGATCGATACCACACACACATACCTGTATGGTAAGCTGGAGCCAGCAGCCGGTTAGCTTAGCTTAGCACAGAAACTGGAAACAGCTGGAAATAGCTAGCATGAATTTGCCTACCAGCACCTCTAAAGCTCAAGATTTAACATGTTATATCTTGTTGGTTTAATTTGTACACAAACTGAAGCATAAAAGTGACATATTGGACTATTTCTCGGCTGGGATCAGTACTTTCCTGGAGACCCTGCTGGTTGCTCACCGGCCAAGAAGTAGTCAGACACATAACCTCCCGTAAAATGGTGAATTTTTGTTTTTATACTTTTGAAGAAATTAAACAAACGACATGTTAATTAGTGAGCATGCTTGATGGTGGACCTTTGGACAGAGCCAGGCCAGGTGCATCCCCATGCTTCCAGTCTTTGTACTAAGCTAAGCTAACTGGCTGCAGACTGTTGTTTCATATTTGACCATATACACATGATATTGATCATGTAATTTTCAGCAAAAAAAGCGAATAAACCTACTTCCCAATATGTGGATGTGTTCCTTTAACAAAGCAGTGTGGTTACAGTGATGCTTGAGGTAATGAGTAGCCAGATTTGACATGATAACCTTTCTTGTTTCTTTCATCATACCTGTGTAGATGGAGAGGGTGGTGGAGAGCTTTCACCACCAGTGGGCGCTGGAGTCGATAGCAACAGCTGGCACTTCAGATACGGCGCCGGACAAGGCTACGGCCCTCCTCAGCCCCTGAAACCCGGAGAGATTCCTCCTGAGGCCTTTATCATCCCCGGATCCCCAGCCATCATTTCTATTCGCCATGACGCCGGCCCTGTGGATGACAAAGGTGACTTCATAAGCTTTGGCAAGAAGGAGGAGGCCAAGAAAAAAAAGAAGAAGAAGAAGGACAAGAAGGACAAGAAGGATAAAGGAAAGGATGACGGGGGGGAAGAGTAGGGGATGAAGGGGTGACTTGAAAACAGAGCTACCAACAAACTACCATCCCAGTCACAGAGCCAGAACAAAAGCCAGATGCATATTGTAGAACTGAGGGAGCCTCCTTGCACCATATTTGCATAGACATTGTACAGTGGCTAAACCCACATTAGACCAGGCCTTGCTCCCCACACCATACAAACCTATTTCTTGGCTCATTTGGCCCATAACGTTAGCCTATAAAAGTCTAAAGTTTATGGTAAACAAATGTTCTTAGTACACAGACTTCATCTAAAGGCGGGACCAAATTAAAACAGAAAGGATTGTATTGGATTAGATTAGCCTTTCTGTGACTTGCTGCCCCTCAGTTTGTATAGTAAAAACAACACCACCTGAAAAGGTGTACTATTTGTATCTGACCATTGTCAGCTGAGGCTGCCTGTGTTGGCATCTCTGTCTTTATGCAGCCCCCCTTTCCGTTTTGGCTCACCCAGTTGGAGGTGAAGTGGAAGCTACACTTAAAAAAAAAAATGAAACAGAGGCTTTTGTCTTCAGTACTATGGAGGCCTTGTAGAAATTCAGAAAATGTGGTCTTTTGTAAAAAAAAAAAGAAAAAAAAAAGGGAAACTTAAAAGTAACATCATACAGTATATGTACCATGAGATTAGCACCTTTACGAGAATGAGACAAGCAGGAAAACACTTATATATAGAATAAATAGCTCTGTTTCAGTGTAACATAGCACATTGCAGAGGCTGATGACCTGGACTGGGTTGCACCAACTATGTGCAAGTTTGTTCCCAGGTTAGAGTATAAAGTAATGGCTTCATAACTGCTAGATAATTTGCAATTAGCAAGTTGCTAAATTTGATTGTACCACGGGTAGTAAGGGGGGAATTTTATGGCTGTAGCTAGTTATAACATTAAACTTTCAGATGAGTAGCCAATCAGTAAGAGCATTGCCTTGCTGATGGGCACAAACCACATGGATTTGTAGTTGTCTAGATTGGCATAAACATTTCGATTGGTAAATAGAATCCATATTTGACTCTTAAAGGACAATACTAGTTTTTGCATGTTTTATTTCATTCTCTGCAAATCTTGCGCACTTTACAGTTTGTCACCGCTGATATTTTCCTACTGAGATCATTGTGTTTTGGGAATTTGTAAAGTATTTTTCCCAACCTTTCAGTCAGCCATTTTTGACGCAAAAATAAATTAGCTGAGACTTGAAACCTTTTTCACATTAAGAAATCCATTAATGTATTACAGTTACATTTTCCTCACATGCTATCATATCTGGTTCCCATGAGTCCTGCCTGAAAAAGAAAATCTGAATTCTCATTTGGAAAGTAGTCGCCGGTGATGTGTAATTTGCAGAAAATGGGTGGAAACATCCAAAATCACCACTATAGTCCTTTAGGTTGCAAAATGGCATGGATTTACTAAAGGAAAAAAAAAAAACGCTGTGCGCAAAAAGAAAAAATAATCCTGCTTTAATGTTATCGAGTGCAGTTGTGTGACTTTTGTATCATTTGCACCTGCTTTATTGCTTGCTTGACTATTTAGTTGTTACTTAAGGTTACATTGTAACAGATTTTTGTGGTGCTACCGCTTGTGTTTTAGCAATGCGTGAATCGGGATTAGTGGCTACTTTGGATATAGCTAGGGAACCTATGTGCAGCTGATGGCACCCTGACTTTGCCTCCTCTCTTGGAATATGGCACGGGGTCAACAGGGTGTTGGTCCCGCTGTGCATCAGCACACCCAGGCTGACACGCACACATCATTGTACACAAACACGGACTCTCTCTGCCTCTGATCCACGCATACACACAAGAAAACACACTCTTGCAGACATATGATCACACACTACAAAGATAATCTAAAAGAGTATATACTCCTTTCAATGCCATGCTTAATATGGGAGTGTATTATATGGCCGGGGCGCAAGAACGTTGCTTCATTTCTGTTCAAGCCTGATCCCTCTACTTCTGTCTTTGAATGTTAAGTACGTTGTTCTTCAAGCCCTGCACCACTGCCTCGACTGCTTCAGTGCTTGTAGGATTTGCTCGCCCGCTGCCCGTTTCCTCCCTCTACTCCCGTTTCCTCAACTCAACATGGTCGGACGACATCTTTCCAGGCACTCTCCTTCAGCTGATCTGTGCCGTTGTAACACAGTAACATTTTGTGTCTTTGCATATTTACACACGGAAGACACGCACCGACACACGCACATAAATCACACACACCTTTTGTTAGGTTCAACTTCAACTTGAGCTCGCGCACTTCAGCCAGAGAGTGTCTCTTCTGGTTGCTCATTGCCGACAGCCCTGTCGCCGCTTGCGCTGGTTCTGCGCATTGCGTTGTGAGGACATCTGACAGATCGGCAAAAACGGATGCTTTACTGGATATGAGACAAGATGGAGAGGCAAAAGAAAAGTCGGGAAATTGCAGTCATTGCGGTGTTTTGTGCAGCTCCAACGCAGAAGATAAAGAACCTAAAGAAAGCCGAGTCAGTTGGGCAAGCCATTCCGCTTTTGGCAGTCTTTCCCGTGTGTCGGCCATTGGTGACAATTGATGAACTCTCAAAGTAAGTGTAGCGCAGCTCAGCAGCAGTGGAAAGAGGTTGGCAGTTGACTTGGAAGGAGGGGGGAGGGGTGGAGGTGAAGCGCACTGTTGACATTGTGCACCAGCGAGAGGCGACGACATGATAGATGGCAGAACATGGAAAGAGGATGCCAGCGAGTCAAGTCAACAATCACAGCTGGCACAGGCCTCAAAATTATACTTCTTTTGGCTTCATTGCTGCACACAGTCATCAGAAATAATGCATGGGTGGTCAGCTTTATTTGGCCCTGACATTGTGAAACCCAGGTGGTAGAGAACGGGTACTGCGAGCAGTAGGTATTGGAACAGGACCAATATGTATCCCTCAGTGTTCCTTTTTTTACACCATAGTCTTACCAATCACAGTGGGGGTGTATCTGCTACCAGGCTCAATGCACCCGTTTCCTCCCCCCCTGACCCATCCTTCAGGTGTACAGATCACCAAGTGGCTGTTTGCATGTTATAAGCAAAGGAAACAGATACTATATAGATACTATATATACATATAGATATGTTGTTCCACTGGGAAATGCATATTGGAATACATATACCTTTAATGCACATATCTCAAAGACAATACACACACACTGAAAGACCCGCAGTCATCTACACATGCATACATATACACTGTTGTGAACAGTAATTTGTGCAAAAACCTAAAAGAATCACATTTTTTATCCTGTTGAAAATGAATTTAATCTTCTAGATATACATAATGCCATTGTGTTATGCTATGAAATGCTTTTTTTTTCTTTTCTGTTTTTACCCTGATTTTCATGGAGAATCAATCCTTAAGGTTGTGTTAAGCTTTGAAATGATGATCAAACAACCACTATTGTGAAATCAAATCATTTACTCACCCTCCATATCTATCCCTTTCCCAGTAGAGGAAAAAAACTAAAAGAGGAGAAAAAAAAAATCTTAAATACATAAAATGGTATAAAAAAAACAATGAATTTGATGTATTCTCTGCTTGTTTATAGTGAATGTTCCTCAGTCGCTGGGTGTGGCAGTGAGTGGCACATACCAGTGGACTGTGTCAGTGCAGATCTGTTAATAACCTTTTTTGTACACCTGCTTATCATTGTAAAGGTGATAATAGTGATTCTTATGATTTAATCGATCTGGTATGTGTTTTGTTAATAAGTCACAAATAAAGGTTTTCTTAAATATCTTAATATGTAGGCTGCATTTCGACTTGATTTCAACTAACAGCTGATGTGAGAGGAGCTTCTTCATGCCTGCAGATCTCTTTCTGTCCTTCTATGTCATGGTGATGTTTACCCTTCATGTCTGATGGGTACAGTTGGGCATTATTTGGAGAAATAAATTGTAATTATCAAAGGCAGAGTTTGGATAACCGCCTGTTATGGCGTTATTTAGGAACAACAGGGCTACTTCTTTTAATGAAACAAGGAGACATATGACAGAATGTCACATTTATTGTCACCACATTGATATGCTATAATTCCATGTAAATAGCCCATTAACCCAGGAAGTAAACCAACATGCACTATTAAACTTTTTGAATATTTCCCAGCAGACCATATTAAATTCTTAAACGTGTTCCTGGAAATCTCTGGCCGTGAAGTGGAACATGCTGTCCTTGCACAATCACACTGACGACATTGCTCAATCACCTCCCTAACCACTCAAGTTCAACTCAGCCAAGACATAAACATCCTTCGTTATTGGCAGGAACAAACACTGTTGAAACATGTTCAAAGCCCATTAAATTGCCAAAAGAAAAACAGCGTGTTATTAAATTGATGGAGAACACATGGTAACAAGGGTAAAGGGATCATCATCCAAGCAGCTGACCTTTGACCAGAGAATAAAAATAAAACCTGTGGAACAAATGACACAAAAATCTGACATTCATTTATAAAAACAATGGAATTCGTCACTGAGCTCAAAGTGAAGGGTCAGCAACATATCAGCACATTTAAAGTTGGCAGGGATTCAAGGACACCACAGAGGGGCTGGATACTGGTTAACATGGTAACTTAATCTTTTCCTTCACAACAAAGAAATCTCATTTTTAATGTTGTCTGGGAAGAAGGAGTCTGCCATTGTGTGTGCTGCGGGCTCCATCTGTCTGTTGACTGGAGAAATCATTTGCTCACACCTCCTGGAGTCCATCTCTCCAGCAATACTGCCACCTACTGATGAAAGCTAAGACTGGCAACTGACCCACATTGTGCATATTCTATAACACTGGATAATAAGATGAACAAATATTTGGAAACAATGAATAATTAGCAGACTAATCTATTAGCTCAATATATAAGATTGGGTGATTCTATACTGCTAAAATGAATTGAATGTACGAATATCAACAAGGGTATTAGGGTCATTAACAACAAGGGTCAAGGATGACATGGGGAAATGGGACAGTGTATAGTAATAAATAGATAGTAAACTACTCATCACAGGCCCTGTCTATCACTCATGTCAGGCTGAAATTATGGTTCTGCAGCAGTAAAATGTTTCTTCTTTACCTTCAATGCTGTCTTTAATAATAGGCCACAACATTTACCAGGGGCGCTACGGTCTTAAAAAAAATTAAACCATTAATAAAAATTTACATTTTCTACATACTTTTTAAATCAAAATGCTGTTATCCATTATCCACTATTCTGTTTTCAAAAGTAACTCCAAACTAAAAGTACTAAAAAGCTTTGTTATAAACACATGTTTGATGTCCAGCTGCCCCCTAGTGGCCATTTCTTTTAAATTCAGCTTAAAATAAATGTAAAGTCCTGTACAGTATACATACAGTATGCTGCATGTTACAGTTGTATGAAATGCTTTGAACCTGACTACAGCAGTTTGTAATTGCACCAGCACCATTGGAAACCTGTATTCAATAAAAATGTATGCCTTTGTGTGAAAATGCACTGTGGGCTTTTCAGTGAATTCCTCATGCTATGTTCCCTACTTCCTGTGATGGTGGAATTTACCATCAGTCATATGTGTAACAACACCCTGGCGGCCCTTAAGTAATAAAGTCAGCCCTACAATGACTCACTACTGAAACTGATGGTACAGTACATTCATGAACCAGGGTCCGATGATGAAGACGTTAAAAGTGAGAAATAAAGGAAATAACATTTATACACTTTTCTACACAAGAGCAAAAAATGCAAAACACACAAAACTCTTACAGCGACAGTAAAACTGTTGCGGCATGTTATTAAGGCACAGTAGGCATTTTCACAGACACGATGTTGTGTAATCACCTTGAGGCTATGGAGCAATTTTCTATTCACAAAATCAGCCTCGTGTTCCCCAGGGCTGCAGTGATGGAATATGAGCGCAATCTACTGAACTCAGCACACTCAGACATCCTAAAGAATGAACCTATTTCCATGCTGGAACAGTAAATATTATTAATTACTGAAAAACTACTGTCAAATTTAGCAAACCACCTGCTATTTGATAAAATCCACTCCTATACAAATGGCATGGAAATGCTATAAACATTTATATCGTCTATTATAATGAACCACAAGGACATAAAGAGACCCCCACCTTCTTCTTACTGTCTGTATGACGTCTGCAGCTAAGTCCATAGGAGTCTTGAAAAATGACAATGCCGCAGTAGCCTGAATACACCCCAGAAAAAAAGTGAACTAGCACCAGATGACGGAGCTTTTGGGATTCTGGAGGAGGGTAGAGAGTAGTAGAGCAAGTAATATTAGAATGGGAATGTACAGTATATAGCCTAAGACAACTGGAGTACATATTACCAGTTGGCTGAAAAGTAGTACAGATAATTGTGAAATGATGTTACCAAACTTCACAGTACGTCACAAAGACGCAAAGGTTGATTGTGACTGATTGACTGTTGATTCTGTTGATTCGTACAACATCGTGTCATGAACTGATACTAAATGCTTTAAGATTTCTACTCTTAACAGGCTTTTAAAAAGAGTTCCCGAGTCCCTTTAATCTGAGGCAGAAAGGTTACTGTAATTAAACTGAAACATCTCCAAACTGTGCTGCTGATTCATACTGCGAGTTGGTTCAATAAATCCACAAATTGCCATGGATAGCTGTCTTACACCGGCTTAGTGGGGGATTTCAAAATAAGTGAGTGAAAAATAGGGCATTTTATGAGGGTTTTTTTCTTTAACCTTGATTATTTTCACAGATGTTCTCAAACAGACGCCACTACTATTGCAAGACGTCCGTGTGACAGAGCACACCACGGGACAGTTTGGTAGGGCTGTACTTTCACTGCTGCTGACTCTGATCAAGAGAGCTGTGATTACCGACTCGCCCTTCCATTCATTACATTGGCCCAAAGTCACTAAATGAATAATCATTTTTCTATGCAGTGCAGGCCATTTACTTTTGATGGAAATAATGTGTGAACAGACCTTCGGCATATTATTGCTGGCAATTCTTTTTGATTGAAATGTTTGAAGTGATGAACTAATTATAAATTAATGCATATTGCATTATTTAGTCCTGTATACAACGAGACCAGCTTCATTTCTGCCCAAATGATATGTAACAGTATGGGAGTGATTTCCTCGGTACTGGTCCAAGTACAGCAAATCAATTTGCATGTAAATGTCACCAACTGAGCCACTGCCAGTAAAGTGATTCAAATGGTACGTGCCCATTTGACATGAATATGTCCTGATAGCATTGATGGTCTTGAGATACTGTAATTGTTCACGTTTAAAAATACAGCATAGAGTTCGGGCAAAAATATGTTCTCACTGTATTGATTTTCTATTCCATCCTCTACTACGGCCTTGTTTGTATTTACATTTGTTTTTAAATGGTTGTGCATTTTCCTGCTTTTTAACTTGCACGGTAATTTACACACAGTCCCTACCCCACTGATGCAAGTCACTTCCTCTCCCTCTCTCTCTCTCTCTCTCTCTCTCTCCCCCTCTCCCTGTCTCTCCTTTGCTCTCTTTTTCTTTCAACACCCAGCTGTAGATCAGGATACATGAATGCTGGGAAGCAGGATGGTGGTAGAAATAAGGGAGAGGGAGAGGGGGTGAGAGAAAGAAAAGGAGAGAGGAGGAGGAGGAGGTAAAAAGGCAAGCCATAGTAGGACAGAGTGTATTGGAGGGCAGCATACTGTAGCATAGTGCTGTGTTGTGATTATGGAGTGAGCATGGAGCAGCAGGACCAAAACAAGAGGAGAAGGGGGATACAGTGAGGACACAGCTTGGCTTCATTCCTGATCAATACAAGGTGGCTTAGTTCAGAATTTGAGCGTTAAAACACAGGGCTCATTAAGCAGCACTGCTTTGAGGAACTAAATATGAAGACAAAGTCACTCCAAACCCTGGAGGACCCATGAGGACATGAAACAGAAAGCGGAAAACTAGCTCCTGACATTTGGACTGAAGAAAACAAGACCTCTTACATCAAACACTCAGGTACGGCTGCTATCCAGAATCACGTTCGATAGCAATTCTACTGAAGCCAGAAACAGCTCTTTTTCTTTAGTCCTGAATTTAAAAAGTGTGTGGCAATGCAAAAATTGATCTTTTTTTTTCCCCCTCCGCAAAGGGGGATTTAATGGTGTATTAACAGGGAAGGACAGTTGTCACTTAGCATTAGGTGGTAACAACAGACATAGGTCACTTGACTGAGCTCAAGTAACATTAGATGACATGACAAACCAAAATAATAGACTACATGTTCTTTTGGATGGAGGCTGTTGGGGGGGGGGGGGGGTGAAGGGAATTGAGGGGAGCCTTGTCAGAATTTGTTTGCATGAGATGTATGTCATGAATCAACACAAGCACAAACGCACACATCCACACTTTGCATTTTTGTGCCTGCTCATATGTAAGAACTGGCACATTGTCGCCCTGTTGTTGGCCAGTGAGCTGCTGTTGCGTAAATCATCACAATGACCTCCTGCACACGCATCAGTCATGGGCGGACACACACGCGCGCGTGCGCACATACGAAATGCCACATCTGTGAAAGGGTGTTCCAGTTACACGCACACAAACACAAAGCTTAATGAAGTCTATACTGAAGCATCAGTGTGTACATGATGGCCTCAAGGTGAGCTGACTGTGGAGGACAACTGAGCGGAAGCTGCCTGCTACGACAAACAATGAGAGGGGAGAGAAAGTTCACCACAGGGGCTATAGTTTTTAAATTGTACTCCAGCAATAAATTATTCTTTGTGGTGTCAGACATCTGTGCGGTATTTTTGAAATGCTAAGATAATATAGAGCACTTGTTCTCACAGTGACAGCCTCCCTCTTATTATCAGCATTAACAGATTACCATTTCTTATGTCGTCAGACTATGTCAGGAAGGTGTGAAAGTGAGGACATAATTATTTACATAACTTACCTTAAATCTGCCATTGATTGTTGGCAACTTTAGCCATCCTTCATTTCTGCTGTACTGAAGCAGCTCCTTGTCTCAGTGCTAGCTCTGTGCATTGTTTCAGCTTGTCGTGCTCACTTGTGGATTTCTTTGCCAGCACCGTTTCACATGGCTCTCACTGTAAACTTGTTCCTCTTTTACTTTTAGACGGATGTAATGGTGTGGAAACACCAGCGCTCTCTTGAATTATCAGGCTTTTGAGGCAGCCAGACAAGGGATGGGGAGACGAGCGGCCGACCTGACAACTCCGGTTCCAATTTTGGGTGTCCCCGCCCTGGTTGGTGTGCGCGGTTGGAGGACAACAGGAGCAGACAGAACCGTAGGAGCCCTGCTGCAGACGTGGGGACCTCACTGCAGCGTTGGTGTTCAGACGTCCCCGAGGATAGGAAGGCCACCTACCCGGCACAGTGTACAGCTAACTGATACACTCTCTACGCCATCAGATGGCATTAGTGAAGCATCCAACAGCTATATTACCAAGGAAACGGAGTACAAGGAGATATCACTGCTAACTAAGAGTGACAAGGGGAAAAGGGCTATTTTAAAGCAGAAAAGTGGGGACTCCAAGACCAAAAAGGAAGTGACTTTCAAAGCACTTGGAGGTGAGGTCTCTAAGGATGTGACCTACAGTCAGAGGAACAGTAGTGAGACTTACTGCTATGCCAGGGCAATCAAGACCAACCCACATTTTGCAGGGAATGTATCCAATGTCAGGCCTAAATTGAAATCCGCTGCCCGCTACACTAACGGCAGCGTGGTTGATTCAGAGGCGATTGGTGGAATTAGCATTGATAGCGATGAAGCGGCGGCTGTAAAGAGTGCAACCTCTCGTGGAAGAGACCAAACCAGACTGCAGCAAGGTCATTATGCAGATCAGTGTGGAAAGACGCTGCTGTTATCTGCTGTCGGACCTTTCACTCTGCCACAGAAAACATGCAGCCATTGCGGCGGGAGACAGTCTGGAACCGCCGGAGTTGCCGCTTTGGGGGAGAATGGCCCTACTGCTGATGCGTGCCTTGGAGAGAAACCATTAACGTCATCCCTCAATTCGTTCTCGACTACCACGCATTTCCAGATGCCCCATATTGAGAATAACTTCCATCATGAAGACAAAAGGACACATGCAGCAGTCAGTCCACAACTGTTATATGTTAGCGAAGAACTAAAGCATGGAAAAACACCACACCCAGCATGCCCAGTGCACTCTAGGGCCAATTTGGTCACTTTGTCGCAGACACATGCTGCCAGTGAGGCAACATCCACCCAACCCACAACCATCCTACATGGTAAAACCATCACCGTCACAAAAGCAACTATTGAACCAAGACACAATGATACCGGTATAAAATCCTTTGCAAAACCATCACAGCACAGTCAGATCCCCGAACCAACAAGTCTCATTTTGACTCCGCAGATGGCCACAGCTACCAAACCAAACAACCCACATCCACACAATTATCCAAAGCAGCTCAACGTATTACAACGCAGCTCAACACAGCGTAATGGGCCTGAACATGTATGTGTTTCTGTACATGCTACACCTGAAAATTCTTCTCAGTCATACACCACAGCCGCGGGACCTGGAAACACATATAGTGTTGACACATACAAAACAACCACAACCTTTAATAGTGCACTGATGTCCACTGAAAGCATACCGGCTAATGTTGCTAATGCTCAACATGAAAGCCTGCACTCAAAGCATACAGCACGAGTAAACATAGCGGCAAAGGCAACTCATGGCTCACGAACGACCTATAAATGTCCCATTTCACCACTGGCAGCCAATGCATTAGATTCCATTCATAAACCGGAAACAACTACACAACCTACACCTGCAAGTTCACCATGTACTTCGCCCAATCCAGGTCATAAACCACAAGAAAAACCGTCCTCATGTGAAGCGCCTTTTATTGATACTGTAATGAACTCAGCTGGATTCCCCACTTTTGCTGATGGGCCACACACAACTATGCCAGATCCACGTCTCAGCACTGCTGTCCCACAAAGCACTTTGAATCACGGCTCTAATTCAGATCAAATTACGCAAACCAGCGCTAAATCTAAATCTGCGGCGACACAAATTCACCTAATTCAACCTAACTCCTCAGATTCTGAACCTACACTTCATGCTGCTACAGCAAAACCCCTAGACTCAAGAGCTAGGTTGTCTTCAACTGCAGCTCCCAGTTCCACGTCTACATGTAACAGCACTCTGTTAAAAAATAAAGCCCTCAGGAACTCCTCAAACAATCTGAAGAATTCTGCACCCACAGCCACCACCTCTCCATCTACATTGAGGGAAAATCAAAGTAATGTCTGCGTATCAGGTATAACGTCACGTCAAACAGCAGACACGACACAAGGCAACAAAGATAACTGGTGTAATGAAGCACCCCACACAAATCCACCTGGTCACATGCAAGCAAATGGCAGCAGAACTCAAACCAATAGTGAATCTGGTTTATGCAGTGTTGTTTGCAATCAGGGAAACAACTCCACAACAACTCCAGCTGCATTATCTGAGCTGCTAAATGTGTCAAAACATGATAACAGAGGCAGCGATGCGAGCGCCCACAACCCAAAGTCAACCATTATTTCCAACTCTGCATTGTATATTGATAAAACCAAATTCATTGGAAATCTAATCAATGAATTGGTTGTGTATGAGTCAAACGATCGTGAAAATTCAAATCTATCACAGGTCGCTAACCTTCAGAATTACATTTCCTTAATTGAGTCAAGCAGCTCTTGTCTGCAGGGTTGCATGAACATGGAGCAACAAAGGCTTGCACATGATCAAGGATACACACAAACAGAACATGAGGAACACTGTGCTACTAGCCCACCAGTAAAAAAAGCCCAGGCGACGGATTCAAATAAACAGCGGTTTATCTTGGGTATATCAGTCAGGCATGCAAATATTAAGCTTAAATCCATTGCAGATAAACAGACACATCCCAATTACTCAACACCCTCAAACTGTGAGCCCATTCTCTTCTCACTGGAAAACCCCAGTGCACATGTCGACCCCATCACCAGATCTTCAGTCCACCAAAGCTCAGATTCAGATACTCCATCCCTACCACGAGCACACACAACTGCAGAGCTTTCTTTCACTGCGCCAGCCCCTTTCAACAGCGAGGTAGAGCTTCGCACGCATGCAGGCCCTGAATGTAATTCCATTCTGCCGTCATCAACAATGCACTTGGCATCCCTTCCCCGCCTCCGGTCCTGCGAGGCAGTGGCAACCGTCAGACCGGATTCAAAGTTTAGCCCCGCTCCCCCTCAGCCGTGCCCAGAGGACACCAGCCTGGCTCACTCCCACCCAGCTGATGCAGCCCTGTTGCTGCCTCCTTCCCCACAGTGCTGCAAATCAGCAGCCCTACAGCAGAGGCTTGAGACTGTGGAGGCCAGCCTGGCAGCCAACAAGGACAGGATCACTACTCTGCTTAACATTATCCATGACCTGGAGACGTGCCACACCCCCACCAGAGGGTAAGAGGACGTGTGAGCATGTGTGTGTGTCTGCATGTGTGGGTAGGGTAGGTGACATCTCTCAGTAAGAACAGTGTAATGTTTTACCTGCCTTACATATAAAACTGCAACTGAATTAGTCCATGATGCTTATTAAACATTTACGTTATAGTTTGACTATAATACAAAAGCTGCACGGTCAGACATGACTTGTGAATTTTTAATGTATTCCACATTCAGTCCAAAACAGGTAAAGCTGCCAGAATATGGGCTAGGGAATTTCTTTAAAAGCTGTCCTGCAGTGCTGATCTTTGACTTTCCAGTGAGTCATCATCACTTGCGTTTACTGGACTCACTCAGTGGCTTTGTAGTTCACTGACAAACTGCACTGTTTTTCGGTGTAAAAGAAGTTTGTATATGTGTTTGTGCAATTAAATGTATGATTATTTGTCCATATTACTGTGATGGCAATAACAAACCATTAGCAACAGAAATCCAGGCTCTAGGCTATTTAAACCCGCTTATAGATCTGTCATTTTTTAATCAACAGATGCAGCACAGATACTAGTTTTACACTCCTGTTTAGATGTAAAGTAAAAGAGTGACAAATGATGGCAATGCACGTTTGTCAGATATTTGGACATCTTTTTCGATGCATTGAAGAAAATGTATATACCAGTCTGCGCACCACTGCTGTTTTCCTCCCAAATATAATTGGTATATGCAAAATTGTAAAAAAAATGAACATAATTTGGAAGAGATGTGGTTGACGATCTAGAGATTATTTAGATACAGCAAATTGTCAATAGACACTTTGTTGAACATTGACTTTCTGCTGACATTGACCTAGTATCCACAATGGAAATAAAACTTCAACAAGAGAAACAAATTATGATTTTAACCATTTATGAAATACACTGTGATGTAAGAAGCACAAATACTTTCTGAAAGGTGAAAATACTGTTAAGATGTTGTGGAGCTGGCTCTGTGGCCGCTATAAATGTGTTAGAAATGTGCTAGAAATCAGGGATGATAGTGTGGCGATGCAAAGCCTTAACATTGTTACACGTTTGCAAACAGGTCTGTGAACGTGTGCCTGAGTGTGACAGAAACCTACTTGGGCATTTCAAGAGGGCACGATTTATTTAGCCATAGAACTCCTCCGGGACAAATAACAGGAATTAAAACCCCCTTCTGGCAATGTGTCTCTGTCAATCATTCTCAGCCACTGTAGTGCGCTAATAAGTTGTGACTGTCTCCGAGGTCATGTTTCAGAATAACCAACTCCTAATAAGCAACCGATGTCTGACATAATGCATGTTATGCAGCTCATGGTTTCCGACAGCAGTCTGAAGGAATATCAGACTGAGAGGATGAGTGGAGAGAGAATATTGACTTGTGAAAGCACGAGAGTTTTGGAAGTCGCCCTTAATTAATTTACTTCCTTTTATCTTATAGTCGTCGATGCTACAAAACTGGACAGGACCACAAAAACTGCTCAACCTGCCAGAAGACTGCTTGTATTGTCTACAGGTGAGATAATACTGAAATTGGCAATTTCGCCTGCACGCAGTTTTTGAACTGATAAGTGATCAGAGCAGCAACTCTAGCCCAAATATAAAAGAATAGTTGCAGAACCTCATGAATACATAGTATGATATTGCTTTGTGTTACTCCTTGGTGTTGCTTATAGGTTGGGACATGCAGCCTTTATTTAGAACATTAAAAAGCATTCAATGTTTTAGAGTCACACCAGATGATGATGTTAATATTTCTTAGACATAAAAGCTAATGTAACATAACATGGATTTCAGTATATTCAGAATTGCCTTACTAAATATTTGGACATGCCCACAGCAATGGAGCCATATTTGACTTTATTCAAGGACAGTTTCAAAATAGAGGTATTATTTAAAGTTTCCTTTGTGCATGAGACACACAATTCAACAAGGTTGAGCCCATTTGGCATTTAATTTGCCAGGCAGTTCTCTGCCAGCCTGCTCACTTCACTTCACTGGAAATTAATGACTTATTGTATGGGCAGCTTACCAAATGAAAAGCTGTATACTGCTCAGAATACATAGGGAGAGTACATTTTCCTCTCTGAGCAGACCATAAATCTTTGGGCGCAACTGTCAGGTTCAAGCGCTGACTGTGTTTGACTTAATCTATTCACACAGCAGATTCATGGCGATTGAGGCGGACTCTCTGAAATTCAAGCTAGCAAAGTCATGTCTAAGCAGCCTGCAGGATTGATTTATTATGATCTATAATGATCACTTTACTGAAGTCATTGTTAGCTTTGTTCATTTCATGTTCACTTCAAATAGAAAGAAAATACTTTAGCAGATAAGTTGAGCTGTAGGAGCCAGGTGAATTTCTCTAAAGTAGCTTTAAGTGAGTTATATTAAAATGAGACATTTTGCATTTTGATATTGTCACATCCTGCAGCAATTTTAATACATACAGTATACATCAGCCTTTTTGACAATAACAATAAAGATTCAGATTTGTGCATGTTTCACAAAGGTGAAATTGTCATTTTCACTTAATTAAAAGGAAGATAATGATAGACATTGTTTCTAATACATATACCTCGTCAATTCTGTTAGTTAGTGTATGTAAGACTTATCATGCAATAGCGGTTATCTCTGATTTTCCAACTTTGTTCTCGGTTTGCACACATTAGCTGAAATGTTGCATCAGTTGGAGGCAATAGAAATGTAAAAATGAGAAACAATTGTCCCAGAAATACTGGGTGAGGAAAAGCGGCTGAGAGAGAAATTGAAGTCTTCTTATCATCTTTTGGAGAAAATGCCTCTTGCTCTACAAAGCAAAACCTGAAACTGTCTTTATCTTGAAATTTTCAAAACAATCCTCTTGATCTACTTATTTTCAAAACCTCTTTTGCATGACAAAAAGATGTTACATAAGTTGATTTGCTGACTGGTGTGTGTTGGCATCTGGACCTTAAAGGCCAAGTGGAAGATAAGGATATTCAAACAAGACGGGTGCATATTCAAAAAAAAAAAAAAAAAGAAACCCTGCTGGGGAATGTCTTCCTGCCCAAACCAATCAACCACTCTGAAATCTGACAAGCACAGAGCTTCCCACATGAAGAGCACCACACAAAGCAAAGTGAACTGTAATTAAAAAAGCTTGGTGCATCATAGAAAACGTATGCTGCTATTGCAGATCTGACACTCCTAAGCATTCATTCATTTGCATTCTTCTTCTCAAGAGCTGATACATGTTGTGTTGTTTCGCACGTGTGTGTTTTGTTTTTGGTTTTAGTAATTTTGGGCTGCATGTCTGTCTGTCCAGTGTGGAGTATGACTTCAGGCAGCAGGAAAGACGCTTCTTGGAGGTTCTGAATCTTTCAGCAAGAGGAAATAATGCCTTCTCCATGCACCTATCATCCCAGCCCCTGAACTTCAGCCTGCTCAGAAATGCCATCATTAAGAACTTAACAAAGTCAAAGGTGAAAAGCAAAAAGCTGTGCAAGACCCTGCTCAAATGGTTGCCCAGGAAAATCCAGCAAGTGTAGACCTTTTAAGAATACCTGCGTGCTGTTTAATAGCCATAAGCCTGTGTTACAAGTGACCAGCAGAAGCCTTTGCAGAGGACTCTTGTTATTCCCTTCCCACCTATAGAATGAGCTTACTCTGAATTAGGCTCTTACCCAGTAGAGTTCCACTCTCCTGCACATTGTCAATGCTTATAAGCAGGTGTACTCTTGCCCCTGATCTTTGTGACCTTCAACTAGTATCAGCCATAAGGAACTCTTTATTTATTTAATTTTACATGTAGGATTATGTTGTGATTATGTTATTATTAAGTATGAGTTCCAGTTGATGTTACTTTCCTCCTTCAACTGTCCCCTTACCTGCTTCTCCTCAGACTAAATGTGCAGTGTAAAACAAGGTTTTGAATGGGCTAATTTTGAAATGCAGAAGGAAATCAGAATTTACTGAATGTTTGTTTGGCTGTAAATCTGTTCATTTGTCCAAAGCTTTGTTTAATTCTGACTGCTGAACTTCCCTTTGTACACTTTATGACTGAAATAAAGAACATTTCCAGCTAAGACGTACAGCTTCAGTGCATCTAAACATTTCCACAACTGCAAAGTAGCCACGAGAGTCGAGAGGAAATAGAGAAACATTCATTATGCCTTTGCCAATTGTGCTGATGGTCTCCAAATCCCCAAACAATCTGAATGTCATAAAAGGCTTCTGAGTAAAACAATGACATGACGAAAGGCTGCAATGAAGCGTGAGTCACATTGAAAATGTTCATGTGCACATGCACAAGCCCATGAACAGGGCACATGAATATGAAAGGCAAGCGACAGCAACATGAAACAAAACCTTGTGGATGGTTCCACTGAAGCTTTCATGAATTATCAATGCAAGGGAAACATGAGATTGAGAGAATTTAGGATAAAAGCTTTTCAGCAAGGAACTTAGAAACCGTTTATTTGAGCAGTAAGCCAAGCAAAGGCTGTGATTTTGCCTTTTGAGCAGGAAATACTTTAAATAAAATGCCTCTCAGAAGAATTAATACCAACTGAGTGAAATACTTGCAACAATGGCACTAGAGGGAAATTTGGATCCATAGCAACTGTGGCAGCCTTCTAGCCCCGTGCAGGAGGCACAGCTCTGCCACTAAGGTACATTTAACTACTGTTTTTTTTACTAGAATTATAACAGTGCATGCATACAGAACTGCAGTGTTCAGATTATGCACTTTATGCAACTTAAAGTGAAACGCCACCAATTTTGCACATCAAAGCCTGTTTACAGATCTTGGGGAGTAGTTAAAAGTTGTATTGTGGCCCCAGAAGGAGCTGTGTGAAGTCCAATAAAAAAACTGCCTCAAGTGAAGCCACTTTAGGCAAGCTTACCAGACCTCTGCAGCCGCTCCTCATCTCAGGTTAGCGGCCTGAGGCTATATTTGCTACTAGCATAAGACAACCATGTCGCCGACCTTTAGCTGTGGTTGAGTTGCATTGTGGGTAATGCGGGCGCCTGGTTTCTTCATGGAAGAAGAGATACAAAAGACAAAATCTCTTTTTTGTTTTAACGGTTCACCGTGAGGTTGACGGAGTGCAACGCTAAACCAATGCAGAACTCTTTTAATTATATAATAATGGGAGAGAGGACACTATAGAAACTTAGATGGGCTCATCAAGCGTCAGCCATGCATGCTTATGCAGAGAGCTCTACATCTTTGAACTCGGAGTTCTGCTGAGATTCTGAAGTTCTCTGCAATTGGACCTGCCAATTTTGAAAAGTGGCAGTGCTAAACAATATTGACGCAACAGCACTGTCCTGAGACCTGGAGCAGAAGACAAATGGGTCTATAAAACAGAACATAAACAATTCAACATATTGCACTTATGTTCCATATCACAGAATATCCTTCAGAGTGAGTGAAGCTTCTTGTCATCTTTGTGAACATTAAAGTATTAAATTTCGAAATGGTTAGATGAGCAGTTCTACAATATCCCTTCAAACCGTCCCTATAGCTGTAAAGTATCAGTGTAATTTTCATAGTGGCAGAGAAGAACAATGTGCTGTGTCTCAGTTATGTAATCACAGCAAAAATATGAATGTATTGCTTCTTATTAAGTGTGGTATCTTTGTTGAGCTGGAGGCAGATATTAGGGGAAATGACCTAATCAATACTAACACGTCTGTTTCAGTCTGATTCAGAACATATCAGGCTTGGAGCTGCTGTGCTGGTGAACTGCACAAAGAAACACCGGAAGTAGCTTGAGTGTTGTTTGTCTGTTTATCTTTACACACAACTTTTATCTATTTAAACCCACATTTATCTGCACTTACTGTCTCGCAAAGTCTGTACTGCAGCCTCCTAGTGCAGGCCATTGGGTCATCTACTGCATGTAGTTGGTCCGCTTCCCGATACTTGTGCTGTTATCTTCTTGTCTGGCAATTTCCCTCTGATAGTTAAATATTGTGTACAAAATCAATGTTGTTGTGTTGTTCTTTCTGCAGAGTGTAGTCTAGTCTGCAGTCAGCTCTACGGTAAGTATGTAAAATAACACTTCAAAATGACATAAATATGTAACCACTATGCCACCGTTTACATATGTAACAAACAGCTACATGATATGCATGTATGCATGCTAAACATATAAAGAATGCATATGCATATAATATTTTTTTGTAAAACAGTATTTATATTTGCTGAGCAGCGACTAATCACAGACTAATAAAAGAGCTGTTGGCCTTTTAGGGCTGTTTGACAAATAAAAGCTGCCAGCTGAAAAACGTCAATCTCCATTAAGCGACATTGCTGACATTAACTTTGAATCAAATGACTCCCTGTAAGGTGAAAGGATTGTCTGCAGCTCTATGCAGCCCTCAGCCACTGTCAGCTCATTATTTTGGTTCACTGGTCCGTCTGGTTGAGGTCCAACGGCTCTCACCAGCCCATGCCTAAAAAGCCATGGGCAGCTGCCAGCTCACAAGCTCAAACAAGCTGTACACTACCTGTGCATGGAAAAATGGCAGAGAGCTGAGCTGAAAAGGAGGCAGGCAACGAATGACAAAAAGACCCACATTTCTTCTCGGGAGTTAAAACAAAGCTAAAGGGTGGATGAGTGGACTTACATTTGACAAATGGGAAGACTGGGAGTCCTATTGCTCTGTTTCTGTGGCTTAAGCATAGGCAATTCTTTGCTAACAGAGTAGCAATAAGAGCCCAAGAAGCAATGTTTTTATTTTAATTTAATTATAATGGATTTTTTTTTTTTTAAGTCGGGGCCCCTCCCTGGAGCCAGAGCAGGGGGGCGGGAGCTGGACGGCGAGCATCTGGTGGCCGGGGCTTGACCCATGGGGCTCAGTCGGGCATAGCCCAAAAAACCAACATGGAGCCGCCACCCTGTGGGCTCACCATATCACCCGACCCGGCCTCGGATAAGCAGAGGAAAATGTGGAAAAAATTGATTTTTTAGTCTTTTTACTGCAATAGCATTGTGTTCACTACAAAAGTATTGTGCCAGCAAGGTATTCTGAACAGAGTAGGTGGATGTGCTGATCTGCACACATAAGACATTTGAGACAAAAATGCTGATAGTTAAACAGAAATTAAGTGATGCAACGCTAGTAAAGAGATCCATAGATATCCTGTTTTGGAGGGAGGTAGGTAACAGTCTTGTTCTTTCTCTTATAATCATTGACTTTACTTTAGAAATTGCATCACTGATGAAGAGTCTACAGCAATTCTAGCACATCTGTGAGGCTGCACCTAAAGACACAGCAGTGCTTTGAGCTAAATGCTAATGTCAGCATACTACATGCTCACTGTGACAATGCTAACATGGTTATGTTACGCAGGTGGTAATATTTGCCATTTTGTTCAGCATTTTAGTGTCGCACGCTAACATTTGCTAATTAGAAATAAACACAACATGCAGCTGAGGCTGATGGGGATGTCATTAGTTTTGCAGGCATTTTGTCAATGAACCGAAGTATTGGACAAATGGAAATGTTGCTGCATGACAAAAATGAAGGGATCACCAAAGTGATTAATTCATCCTTAGAAGACATAGATGTGTGTACCAAATTTCATGGACATCTATCCAATAGTTGTTGAGACGTCTGTACAGAATTTCACAGCAATCCACGTAATAGTTGCTGAGATGTAGGTAGGCAGGTGAGGGAATCTACATCAGCCCAATTCAAGCTCAAAGCAGAGAACTGAGGCAGGATCTAGAAAGATGAGATCTGGAGCACACGGTTATGGTGAGAGATTTTGATGAAGTACAGCAACTAGTGTTTCGGCATAAAGCATGTGTGTGCTGTTGAGATATTTCAGTCTGGACCGACCTAGTGACAGACAGACCCACACTGCCATCCCTCGAGCCACATCAAATTACTGAAAGCAAAGCATGCCACAAACACGCACACTATCCTGAAAAGGCCACCCGTGCTGATTTGCATTTTTTTGTATTTCTGCACCACAGTATGCGGCACCAGGGATTCATGCATGCTTTTAATCCAGTAAATCATATGCTAATCATTTGACAACACAGTACAGCATAAAACGTTACACTGTAGCAAGGCCATTTTCCCAAAGAGACTTTTGCCAGGAAGTCTCCCGTTCTATTGATAGTTAGAACTTACTGCAGAGCGATAGCATTTCTTAAATTCTTCTAAAGGCATAATTGGGCATTATGAGCCAAAGATAACAATTATTGCACGTTTTAATATCTATTTGGCTACATGTTTTTATGCTCTGTCCACCGCATGAGAGGCAGTTTTGCAGAGGATAAACTCATCTCCTCTGCAGCACTTTTCTCCCAGGGCAGCTTACTGTGCACTGACAGACATTTCTACACTCGAATTCTGTGCAAATTGCCCCGTTATTCATCTTTCCAGCACAGTGAACTGTGAATGGCTACATCGTCAGGATGCTAATGAATACATTTTAACAAATCTAACACTAATAAAGTGTATGTACATCAAATTGAGCAGACGTCGACTTCTGGTGTTGATATGAACTTTACAAACTATCTCCAGTCAATTTAGCTCTGGTTTGTAATTAATAATTAAATATCGTTAAAAAAAATAAATACATGAGTGTGAGAATCAGTGTCACTAGTGGTTTTTTTCTGTAAATGAACAGACACTGACAGTGTCATCGTGGTGATGCTTTACACTCTGAAATGCATCAACTCCTAACCTTGCTGTCACACCCAGAGAGCTAATTGGTAAATCCTGCTTCTCCCTATGGAGGAATGAACCCTTGTGGATTTCATCAACAGAAGGGCAGAGTGTTCTCATTTGACCTCTTTTTGTAAATAGTTGTCTTTATCTTGCACTTGGTGTGACTGACCACCAGTTGGGTAAAGAGCGGGGTTTTTTAAAAAAAAAAAGCCAAATATGCTAACTGCTAGTTATTTTTTTTAAAGTATTTACAACTATAGTTTTGGCAGTTTGACAATTTCATCAGTAAATCTTCTGAATTAGTTGTACTTTGCATGGAATAATCAACAGTGTCTGTGTCTGTTTTAGACGCATTTATCTTTGCTTATGACTTTGGTGTTGTGTAAAATTTCAGCAGAGGTTTTACAATTTTGCATCTCCTGCTGTAAGCAATTTCCTGTGTTGGCGAGAAGATGCTGAAACACATTAGCAATGTTCACTTTGCATTCTCTGATTTAATTGTCACCTCCAATATTACTCTAATGCAGACAGTTGGTTTTTTTTTTTTTACCTCAGAAAAAGCCTTCCCACGAAACCTGTACATGTACAAGACTTAGTGTTGCAGTTAAGAATGATGATTTTGCGTGTAGTTTTTATATCAATAGTAACAATAACTCACCTAATAAAGCACATGTACACATGACATGATGATATTTTGTTTTTCACACATTCCATATGGCTGTGCCCAAGTTAAAGATTCATAAGATTACGGTAAGTATTATTTTGTAAATGAGTTGTTAAATGTGTCCCAGACTGTGACAAGGAGCTCAGCCGTGTTGCATGTTGGGTATTATAGCTGAGAATCTACAGAGTTAACTTGTTTCTGTATTTCTACCACTATTTATTATTATATTATTTATTTATTTGTGGAGGTAAGGACGGTTGTTTGGTAGGCTGAGGGGGTAATGGGTGTTTTAATATTTAGCTTACTTTACTGACTTTTACATGTTATTGTAGTACTATATACTGTATATATATATATATATACTGTATATATGCACATACATACATTTACACTACATATGGGAATTATTTTCTTACCCTACACACTACTTTTGAGAAAAGGTTAATTCATAGAGATCCAATTTCATCTACACAAAAAAATCAGAAATCACTTGTATTTAAGCTTCAGTGAGGTAAGTGGAATGTAGAATAATATGTGCTTCCATGCAGATGTAAGTAGGCATCCATTTGTCTGTACTGGGAGCGTAAATTATATCATGGGGTGGTCAGGGAGAACTGAGACAGCAAAATGGTTGTTGAGTAAGCATGCTCAAATTAGCGAGTTGTAGCAGTGACCTTGTTATGTGTGGACACTGCCATTGCAGATACGTGCCAAACGTGGCCAGAAATGCAGTAGCTATGCCAAGTTTCCGGTCAGTTGTAAAACTGTGCAGATGATGTCAGTTCCCATGTCAGTATTTGTTTGTCTGTTTATATCTGGGTGTTTGATTAACATGCAACCTCTTTTTTTTGAAATTACATCCACCAAACATATACGTTACAGACCTTTTCCCCGGTTTCTCCACATGGAAACGTTGCTGCCGGTTTGATTCGCAGGCAGAAGTAATGACTCATTTTGACGTGGAGACGCACTGGCAGTGTTCCTTGGGGACAGAGGGGGGTTGAAGAGGGCAGAGAGGGGCAGATTGGGGTTTACTTGCACTCCTCCTCCCCGGGTGGAGTGTCCTCCAGAGGGGCTTTAGAGGAGCAGTAAGCCACTGAGATGTCAGGGACTGGCGTCCCCCAGGATGGAAATGTAACGTAATGAATGGAAGAGGAAGGATAGAGTACTGGCTGAATTTCTACACAGCAGAGCATCCAATTGCCTGGGGCTTTTATGGCCTCGGACGTGGTATAATTTGGCCTAATAATCCTGCACATCACACATAACAATTTCCAGTCTTGTCTGTATATTCTGTATCCTGGCTTCCATCATGCTGAACACTGTGTGAAACCACATTAAAAGGAATGATAAAGGTGTGTGAGAATCAAAATGTGAACTTTCAGCTTTACCCTCCCAGCTGATCCATTAGAGTCGAATTCTAAATGTTTTAATAATGTCTAAATTGTATTCAAGTTGAACTCGAGATGATTCGATGTCCGTATTTTGCTTTGCTCTCTAACATTGTGTTTTAAGCACACAGGCCAGGTCACAGGTAAATAGCATGTCAAGCGACCGAAGCTTAGACAGGTTTTACAGGTCCTTCATGTATTTAATTTATATCTTATAAGTTCCAGTGTTACAAAACCCAGCTTTTTCATAATGTGCTAATATTGTGTTCATTGTTTCATCATACTCATGTACGTTTATAACCACTTATGTAGTAGACTCATGTTATATCCAGTATTCCTTTTTAGAAAACCATAGTATGATTTTCACTGTGCATGGTTAAAGTTTTGGTTTTAACAGTTAGTGTTAAACTCTTGTATGTTTAAAGTTTTACTCATCGATATGGTTATTCATTCAGGTTTATATACACATGTCCTGGCTTATTATATATTTGGTGTTACATGGCTTTAAAGTTGCGGTTTTTACTCTTTGTGGTTTTATATTTTTGTCATACTTTTTGGATTCAAGCATTTAATCGTTTTATATTTTACATTACACTTTTACATGTTATTTGATCTTCTGTGTGATTTCATTTTCATGCCGTCTCCTCAGTGAGCTTCCTGTAGCCCTCTGAACGCACAAAAATAATGAAGGGGATTTTTGAGTTTCCACTCACTGCGTTAGAATTTTATGGTAATTTCTAGAAGACCATAGAAGCAGGATGTAATAACTGAGGCAACACAGTTCATTACCAAAAAAAGGCGAGAAGATGAGTTTTGCATTGAACCACATGAGCAACAGGAGGAGTTAAACAGGGAGTGTTAGTCTGTATAAAAGATAACAGCAGCTGTGACTTGGGGCTTTTTTGGGGCTCTTCGCTTTTCTTTTTGTTAGATAACTTTTGTGAGGTGTTTGGTTTTCCTTTCGAAGTTTTATGTAATTCATTTTCGACTCAGTACCACTCAGAGAGAATTATTGTTACTTCTTGACTAGATAAGATAGTTAAACCTCTTCAGAGGACTCCTCCTCTTCTGTTCCACACACCCTCTCTACCAGGCTTGGTCATCCTCGTCGCCTTTCAGGTGAGCCCCCTCCTCATGATGGCTAGAGATTAACCCCCAATTAGGTCTAGATTTAAAACACTAGATGCTAGAGACCTTACAGGAATTCCTAAAGGTTTTGTTTCGAACATGGCTGGGGTAAGCGAGAAACCGTAAGAGGATTTATTTTCTGGGTGACTGACTATCGGACTGGCGTACACCAGAAAGGGTACAAGAAGGAAGTCTCAACCATTCGGTTATGTGCCCGCAAAGGGTTGGGAAAGGGAGGGAAGGTAGCAGGTCTAGCTCCAGTGCTGTCTACACTTAGAAGGGATTGTTACCTTTGAGTTTGGGCCCACTGCCCTGTCAAGGCCCAGCACTCAGGCTCTGTCATCTGAACTAGAGTCCCAGTTAAAGACAACTAAGAAAAGGTCTGTCCACAGCAGGTGAACATCTCCCTCGGCTACACCTCTGAGTTCTCATCAACACAGGACAATGCTTTCGTATAAATTCTATGATCACTGTAGATCACCTTGTTACCTAACAAAGAATACAGGATAAGAAAAGCAATGCTTTGCCTCTTATAAAGAGTATTATACTTCTTTAAACTTTAAAAAGAATTGTTAAGTAAAATAATCCATATCTAGCAACGACTTCCTTTATTGATATATTGATATGTATATTGATATAAGAGGGCGAATCATTCCATCTCCAAGTTCTTCACTTCATGCAATAATTATCAGAGTAATGTAATTTCATTTAAAAAACACTAAAATGTAAAACTCACAATGACACTAAAGGAAAAGTTCGAGGACCACCAAAGTGAGTGGGATTCATCCTGTGGAAAGCATGAATGCTTGTACCAAATTCCATGGCAATCCATTCCAAAGCTGGTTAACCAAAAATGTCAACCTGGGGGTGGTGCTAGATGAAAAGCTATATGATAACCAAAATCTTTAGGATACATGATCTGGAAAACAAGAATGTTTGTACAAAATGTTCAGTATCTCACAGATGTCACGTTGTTTCACAGAATAACTAAAATAGATGTTTTTTTTTAAGTCAGGAGATCACCAGTCATTCGAATTCATCCTCTAGAGACCTTGAATATCAGTAGAAGGTTTTATGACCATCCATCCAATAGCTGTTTCAGCGAGGACCAGTCATTATTTGGTTTAGAAGACAGCTTTGATGAAGAAGAAAGCTCGGATTTAAAAGTACAGCAACACCAAGCAGGTCAGACCAGTGGCCTTGAAACAGAGCGAAAAAGCTTGGCAGTCAGAAACATACACTCCAGGCTCACTCACATCTTGTTAGCACAGCAGTGTGAATGAGGATGATTGACATCTGGAAGGCCTTTTTAATTCCTGTTAATGGTCCGAGAAGAAGAATCATATTTGCGGCCAGAATAATCTAACGCAGCCTGCTCCCCTGAAGTACGCGTGCACACATTGATATATGAAGTGTACTTGCATACAAACGACACTCGTGTACAAGCATGCAACTGCGCTGCACCATCCTTATAAGTGCTTGGACATTTATTCATCTGTAAAGTAAAACCTGGAGGCCAAGGTGTTATACATATGTTGAATGTTGCCCAATGTCCCTTTGGGATAAGCGGTATAGAGAATGAATATGTTGAATATAATAGCTTATGCCAACTCTAGTGGTGGAGTGGTGGAAGTATTCAGATCCTTTATTTAAGGTTGAGAGTGTTACTGAAGTAAAATGATATAAGTATTATTAGGTAAATGTATTTAAAAAGTACTCTATGCAAAAGAATGGCCCATGTTACACCACTATACAGTTTATCATATTAATAGATTATCAATGCTGATGTGTTAAGGAACTTTAACTATTTTAAAGGCCGATTCAGAGTTTCATCTATTATCATCATCATCTTTTTACACACACAGACACACAAAAGTTGGGTCTCTGTAAATATAAAGCGTATAGTCTAGACCTGCTCCATATAAAAAGGGGATATAACTTGGTTATGATTTTCTTTAAAAATAAAATTGAATTAAAGACATATTGTGGCAACCCAGGGGAGTCACATGAAGCAGGAACCTCAGACAGTTGACATAAACAAAAAGTGTCCATCAATAAAAGGAATATAAGGGAAAGGGTTTTGGGGGGGGGGGGGGCAAACTGTTAACTGACAAGTCATCCCGTTCGGGGTCTTGGCTCCCGTGACCTTGGTCCACAGGGCGTTGTTCCGTCGCCGTACGGAGCAAAGCAGGGAGAGGTAAGTCTCGGTGGTTACCCTTGTTTCGAGTCCTGTTGTTCCTCCTGGCCAACACTCCTCTTGGAGACGTCTCTCTCTACAGCCTCTCCGGCCTGCTCCCCCCCCTTTGGCTCCAAAGCTGCCTCCTGTATTCTGTGTGGCAGCTTGATTGAGCAGCTGCTTCCCCTGATTAGCTGATGCCTTGCAGGTGTGACCGCGCCCAGGTGCCCAGAGGCTGCAGTCTGCGTACGGAGCCGTACGGCGGCTTGGCTGCCTCCCCTGGGCCGCGGCGGCATTTAGGTATTTATACTTGAAACGAGACCACGGTTCACTACCCACTTATGTCCAGCAGATGGAAGAAAAGTTTTGGTTTTATCCCGTCACCAAAGTACCTATATTAACAAATAAACACGCAATGCGTGATGTTTTGTAACATTTCAGGTACATCATATAACTGCAGAGCTTCTGATGCGTGTTAAAACTGAATATTAGCACTAACTCCTATGAGAGCTACAATGTCTGCTAACTGCTACTGTCAACACCCAAATTCTAATTACATTTGTAACTAGAAGGATCAGATTTTATTTCTGACCTGACTTTGTATTTATTTATTACCTTTATATTGCTTAATACTTGCTATTGTGTCTTTGGAATGCAAGACTGTTCTCTTTTTGGAGGTAACACACCTTAAAAGAACTTAAGTAATTCAACTTTCACTTTGACTCAGCCAAAGAAAGTTGAGAGAAATTCCATTCCCTGATTAGATGTTGATATGTCATACAGCTGTAATGCATGAGATAATACAAATTATTAGTTCTTTTGTTTTCTTCCTTTTTGTTTAAAATATGGAAATCAAATATCAAGATTTTCACCATTCTCTGGCTTTGCTTGCTGAGCATTCCTTCCTGGACCGATGCATCCAAACGGCTCAAATGAGTTCACTTATTTAGCGTAGCCCCCTCTTCCCTTTGGCTTAACATTCTTAATGCTTAAGTTGTTCTTCACTTGAGCAATCTGTCTCTGTTACCCCCGTTGACCTGGTCAGTTTTATGAACCATAGTCCACTGCTATTTTTGGTTGAACAAATAGTCCTACCAGCCTCAGTGATTCTCAGGCCTTCTCCTTCTCCCTAAATATGTTGTTTTATGGCTCCCTCCTGGATTAAGGGTATTAAACATTCCCATGAACATCCACACTGATCTTTCTGCAATCTTTATTTACAGACAGAAAGTAAAGAGGAAGTTTCGTCAGCTTAGTAAAGATATAAGTAAAAAAATAAAAAAATAGAAGTGCGTGTCCATGATTGGACTGCCTGGAGGGGTGTTTTTTTGGAGGATGGTGACTCTCTACAACATCAGTACAGACTGTTGTACGCCTGAGTGACACAGCCTCCACGTTACTGATTTTAGCTGCTGGGAAGGGTGAGCCACACCTATATAACACATATTGTCATGGGACCGCACATTTTGGAAGAGCCCTTCATTTAACTGCGATGGAGGAGGACACATGGAAGATGAGGTACGACTTTTCTTCACTAAAGGTATTCACGCATGTGTTGTCATGACTCTAAAGCCTGCAATTAAGATATTGAAACAATGTTGAGATACAGCTGGAAATAGTCCCAACTAAGACTTCCAACAGCAAGGTCTGTGAATTTTCCCAAGTTGGGACACTGATGTTGGCTGTTGTTTAGTCTGTAAAATTCAAAATCATCATATTAAAACTCCCTTCACCACCATTATATTTGGTTAGAGGCAGAAGTGTCTCTGACAGGTATCTCAAGACCTCGCCCAACAAAACTGAAACTGTCTGCATGCATGTTATGTGGAAGGAGGTATGAGCTTAATGAAAATGTTCACTTGATACTGTATTGTATGTATTGTACAACAGGCTGAAGTATCAGTCATATAACTACATCTACATCTACAGAGCCAAGGCAAAAAGGGCATTTAACCTGAGGACAAAACTGACAAGATTAAATGCCATAGACTAGTTTTCAAGCTGAATCAAAACACAAAACTTATGACCCTGTCTTTTTTTCTTCAGTCAACACAATGGTTTTGTGCGACTATTGGTTGGATCCATGACATTTTGTATAGGCATTCATGGTCTGGATGAATTGCAATCAGGTGGCGATCCTCGGACTCTAGCGCCATAAATAACTAAATATCAGCGTGTTATTGTCAGCTTCTTAGCATTTAGCTAAAAGCACTGCGGTTCCTAACGGCAACCTCACAGAGCCGCCAGAATGGCCGTGGACTAAAAGTCTACAACCGTCACTAAAATTTCATCCGTTATCTTGCAATTGCATGTCTGTTAATTGCCTGTGTTCCATCTGTATATTAAATGTTTACATTTAATGCTGCTTTAGCTCAAAATGTCAATGTATGCAGAGATGACAATGTTTTTAGCAAGTCATAGTTTCAAAACTAGATCATTTATTGCCTACCAGTGATGTACAACATCCTGAATTACAATATACACAGTGTCTTCATTAGAGATGTTACTTTCATCACCTTTCATATGTCAGCAAAGCTTGGCTCATGTTGCCCCTCTCCCTGTACAATGAAGCCAAATATAAAGGCAACAAAAACGATACTCAGTGAAGACGTGAGGTGATGAGTCCATTCTGTGTGTTATCAAAAATCCCTATTTGTAAAATGCAACCTTTATCTGCTGAGATACTGTTGAGTCCCTTGAAATGCAAAATGATCCAATTTGGAAACACACGTGTTAGTGAGAGGAGTTGTGTGTCCGACTGTTCTGAAGCTATGGGGTTAAATACATTTTCATGCTAAAACGGCAGTGGCAATGCTCACGAGCAAACAATGACTGAATGCACCAGAGGGAGTTAAAGTGCATATGTTACATGTGTCTGTCTACACATTTCTACGAGAACAGAGACAGGGAGAGGGAGGAGAGAGAGAGAGAGAGAGAGAGAGAGAGAGAGAGAGAGAGAGAGAGGTGTACACTTCAGCAGATTCAGAGACGAAGAGAACGTTCAAGATCTGGGAAGAAGGGGTTGGATCTGACGGACCTTTAAGACCAACCATGTGAGGTGAGTCAACACGCTTTGAGTAACTTTATTTAGGGTTTTATGTGGAGAAATAACACTGCAGGTGTCACAAAGATGAAGGTCCGTGCAAGAAGTGAAGTTTGAGGTTTGTTTTAAGTTGTTGTATAAATGTATGACTGTGTTGCTTAGTGATTCATTTATGTGTCCTTTTCACTGGATACACGTTCACATGATGTGGGCAGTTTAGTCTTGATCAGGCAGCGGTGTACTGTTATATCACACATGTAAGGCAAAGTACAGATGTTGCATTTAGAACATTATTGCACGTTGGAGTTAACTGGAATTGTTCTGCATATTAGTCAGCTGTAGGTTTCAGCCCTATATAAACTAAATATGATATAAAGGTTGTCAACATTTATTGTTGAACAAGGATGGATAATTTGTCACTCACTTTAAACCACTTTGATCCTGTTGGGTGTATAAAGAGTGATATGTGCGCAGTTAAAATGTACTGATAGCTGTATATCAGATTCCAGTTCTGAGTTTTTGCTATGGCGCTAGGTTGTTTAATTTAATTTGTATTTAAATGACAGTTACATTTTTTTTAAGTAATTGGATCGCTCTCTCTCTCGCTGACTTCTTCGAGTAATTCAACAAAACAGTGTGGCTAGCTGATGAACTAGCAATCATGTGGGAGTTGTTCCAGTGAGTCATAAATCAATGAAGTTTGTGTTTATGAAATTTTTCTGCTTAATGGGATCAGCACATCCTGGTTAAGTTAATGCAGTTAATACTGTCCTTTCTGAGTTTGTGGCAGGGAAATAAAATGTGCAAGAAGCTCAGTACCAGAGTACAAGACAAGGACACAAAAGCACTGCACACATATCATATAACATCTCCTAGATAAAATGCCAAAGGACTTAGCATACTGCCCTTAGTGGTTTCACTTTTCACGTGTCGTTGAATTATTCATCTAAATTGTTGGCCCACCTTGTGCCGTTCTGAGCCGGATGTTTTGCCACATCATTATCACTCGCTGTTGACTCATCCTACCTCACAAGCTACACTCCGTTTGCTCCATGATGCAGGGGACGTTTATATTCCCTGACCTGCGAGGGGTTATTAGGATTCTTCTATTATATTAACAGCTGCTAAATAGAGACATGATGTCATACACTCTATAACTCTCAATTGGTTATTAATAAGCACCATTGAGATGCGCTGTACAGTGGTTTACTCTTGACCCTCTGTGCAGTAGCTGTATACAATATACTGTATACCAAGCTTTCACATCACAAGGATCTATTGTAAGTGTCACATGGCAGGCTTCTTTAATCAATTCATGCCAGTCCTCTGAGTGGCTCTGATCACCACTCCAAAAAGGCCAACACACTTTCTAAATGCCTGTCTGTCTGCTTCCTTTTAAAATATGCATTCTCCGATGGCAAAATTAGGGCACATGTTTTTGCCACTTCTCTTAGAGTGCTTGGGAAACAAGCAAATTATTTACGTATTGAACTGTAGAATGATCTCAGGTTCTCATCATGCTATGATGCTGCGTTTCACCCGTTGCCTTAGTCTTGTGGTTCACCAGCAAAACGGCCAAATTAAAGTGGAGTTAAAAATGGATCATTTGTAATTATTTGAGCTTTCTATTAAATCACCCCTGACTTTTTATGGCCGGTGAAGCCTGGGTTTTGCAGCACCAGATGAGAGCAGGCTGACCAGGGACACAGCGTAGTATAAACTCTGTCAGTGCTGAACAAACAAAGTCACCATGGAAACAGAAAATGTTTATCCCTCAGGGGAATCTATTCACATTATTAAAAAAAAACCTTGGATTCTCTGAGTGGCCAGGTACAGCAGAAACAATGGTTCCTTGAAAATCAATTAACTTATAGCTTGAGGAAAGACAAGGTAAACTCTTCCTTTGAGATGACGCATAATTAAACTACTGTGTGCAAATGTATTGTTATTAATGAGTTCATTCCTTTTTGCATTGCAACCATATCTCAGCGTGACAGGGAACATCTCTATCGATAAAAATTCACAGAACAAGGGATGGTTGCACTTGGTTGTGGTACTTTCTTTTTAGAAAGTCCTAAAACTCATGTATAGATATATAAAATAATTGTGTCAGTCAGTGCAGTAACTGTTTCCAAACAGTAAAAGTAAAATATCCATTCCTGCAGACCTGACCTTTTTACCTTATTTTACCGTATTCCTTCCAGGCTGCATACAGCCCAAAACAAGCTTTACCAATCAGGTAGGGCAGGCTGTATGTCCCCTGAGAGGCATAACCCAGGGCAGAAACGGTCAGACACACATACACACTTGTTACGCTCATTACTTCAAGTTCACAGTCAAAACTGTAGGCGAATCAGGCGTGTGTATCATCATCTGGACTTTGGTAACATGACAGTGAGCACAACATTCACTCAGTCTTTGGTGAGAGGGGTAAAAATAAGATTTTGACAAGTGGGTGGGACATGAATAGGGTCTTAAGCTCTGTCACAAAACAAAAGATGAAGCAGTAGATCCTTATGTTTGACCTTCTTTTTGGAGTTTCCTAAAATTTGACATATTCTTTCTCTAGCTAAACGTGAAGGAGCAAGCCGTTTGTTTTGTTTAACAGGTGTCATAAAGTTGGAGGATACGCTATTATCCGTGTTAACCATACCTACAATCGAATATTGCATGTGTCACTGTGTTAACATCCAACTATGCAAACATGTTTGGATAGAGCTGTTAGTTAAGGTGTGGTCCAGTCCAGATGGACATACAGTACTTGTATAAGAGCTAAAGGGCAAACTCTTCACCAGGATAAAAACAGAGTGTCACATTTTACATATGTCGCTATGGAGGTTTGCCTTAACTCTTCCACATCAAATACCACCTGGGAGCTTGTGTGGATTTAGCCATAATGTGAAGATTTGACTCAAATTAGATAATACACGCTCAGTCATATGTTTGTCTATTTAAAAGTCTGGAGATGCTAAGTCTTTCAACAAAGTTTCATGACAATTACTTTAAAACATAAAATCAATAGAATGAATTGAATTGCGGTCACATTCTTTTTCTTCTTCTTCTTCCGCTAGTTTTACGGCAGATGGCATCCAGCTTATTGGTGCATTACCGCCACCGTCTGCTCCGGAGTATGGAACAGAAAATCAACTTACTATCCACATCCCTTCAAATTGATTGTACAATGATTGAGAGTGCATGGGATGTTTACAGCAACAGAATAAAGCATAGAATCAGAATCAGATCAATTGGTTTATTGCCAAGTAGGTTTTCACATGCAAGGAATTTTCTTTGGCATTTTGGTGAAATAACAATAGGCATAATAAGAGAAAATAAAATAGAAATACAGTTGCGTGATCTAGCCTCTTAAATACAGTGCCATCTAATGTCACTATCAGGCTGCTGTTGCCTCTGCTTTGTAATCATCCAAACTTAATTTGAGAATTTGAGAACTCTCGGTCTACAGCCAAACGTCACCTATGTTTTATGGATGTATGGGCTTACTGTAATAAGGAAGCAGGCAGCAAATAAAAAACAACCCTGTCACGCATGCAGAATCTATACACTGTCAAAAAGCAGTCTCAGGCAGTTAGAGCTGGATTGCTTTCTATATTGGCATTAGTTTCACAAACACTAGGAAACATCAGAAATGCAGCATCACTGTACATATTTGTGCCTATTCATTTATGTTAAATTCCAAATGTGTTTAAAGAGCGATGACATGTAAAACAGGAGCAACACATGAAACATGAAACACACATATTGGTTTGATGTCGTTATATGATATTAGCTGTTTCTGGAAATCTAGCTTGTTTATTCATCAAGTTGCCCTTTGAGGTCGCGCATGCAAAGAGGACTACTTTAAGATGCAGTCTGTTGATATTAATAATAATAAAAACAAAAAAAAAGCTAAGCTACCCTGGAAGGCATGACAGCTGGGGCTTTTTGAAAGAGCACCTCACAGAAAAATGCCACCTCATTCATACATACTTTGAGTTTAATATTCTGCTAGCTTATCCTTTAGAAAAGAAAAAGTAGCTTTATTTGCGGATGCAAACTCATCAGTGAAGAAACGATGAGAAAAGAGGCGTCTTTAACATTCTAAAAAGTAGCCAACGAAATGTCTTAAAAAAAGGTATATGGTCAGATACACTGGTATTATTTGATTTTTTTTATGTAGACTGGAGAGATTGGATTTGTTTGCTTTACTGCTGAGACTGTGACTGAATGTTTTAGGATTGCTTTTAAGATCTTGTCTTAAATTAGCCTGACAGGGATGCACAATATAGCACAGCCCACGCAAAGGCTTTCTCTCTCTAGTAAATGTTCCTGTCTCTAGGGGACAGGTCCCCAACCTCAGCATTTGTTTACACAAAGGCACATTCTATTTATCTCTCTCTGCGCTGTTAATCATCCGGGTCCATCGCTTGTTTCGTAGATATGTGTAACCTCAAGGCCAGCGCAAGTCCTGCAGACATCATGTTTTGAACACTACTTATTCACTCTGGTTTGTTAGTGTAAGGGCTATAATGTGCTGGAGAAGCTGTCTAATGTTAACTGAAGTCACCAAAAGCAGGGAAGGAAAGAAACCCACTTGTGCCTCCGGGAAAAAAGAAAAGAAGAAAACCAGCCCCGCCAATCCACGAGGAAGACTAGGGATGCATCAAACAAAAAGGATCTTACTCTTTAACATAAAGCAGGGATCCTTTCCTAAATGTTGTAGATGGGATTTGTAGGATTTGTATGCATTTCATTGTTTGACTTTGCAACAAAAAAGCTACAATTTGACTATTTTGTTAAATGACAGAAGGATAAACATGCTTTTCTTTTGATGTATACACAAATAATAAAATGTCACTTATATGGTGATGTGAGTTTTCAAGTTGTTCTTCTTCTTCATCAGGGAAATCTTCAGTTTGGAGGCCAGCGGCTGTGGCTCTGTGATGAACGATGGTGGCTGGGAAGTGCTTTCCACCCTGTGATATACTTCTGAACCTGATTACATGCATACACAGCAGCCACGGAGAGGATTGTCTTATGGGAAAGTGAACTGGCAGAAAGCTTCGAGATCAGCGGATGAGCCTGTTTAAACATTTTCTACTGAGATACCAACAGCGGTGACACTGTGACCCAGTGCCTGAGGAGGAGGAGGTCACCATGATCTCCACAGCTCTCCTATGGATGATCCTGGTGTCTTTTATCATTCTGACCATTGGCGGGAACGTGCTGGTATGTCTGGCTGTGGTGCTCAGCCGTCGCCTGTGGCGCATCGCTAACTGCTTCGTGGTGTCGCTGGCAGTGACAGATCTCCTGCTAGGCCTGCTGGTGCTGCCCTTGTCTGCCACCGTGGAGCTGCGAGGTGGGACGTGGCCCCTCGGAGGAGCCCTGTGTAACATCTACATCTCGCTGGATGTCTTGCTGTGCACATCCTCCATCCTGACCCTGCTGGCCATCAGTGTGGACCGGTACCTAGCCATTTCAGCCCCCCTTAGCCACTCCCAGATAGTTACCCCGATAAAGGTGACACTGGCCATGATCGCCATCTGGGCCTTGTCACTGGCTGTGTCCTTTGTGCCCATCCACCTGGGCTGGAACACAGTGGACTACAGAGTGCAGCACTTGGACTGGCACATGGGGGATGAGGACAAGGAGGGACGCTACTGCCACTTTGAATGGAATAACAACTATGTTCTTATTTATTCCTTTGGCTCATTTTACCTGCCTCTGTTGCTTATGTGTGGAATGTATCTGTGCATATTCAGAGTGGCCCGAGAACAGGTCAGTGTGTTTTATCATTCTGTAAAACAGAAGGTCATCATTTAAGGCATGCATTACTTTTGTATCTGATTTTGGAAATATGGCTTCATATTAGTGATCATTTTAGTGGACACATTTGCAAATCACTGACTCATTCACAGAGTCGTAGTCAGTAGTACTGTCTTGCTGAATTAAATCCTTTATCTTTATCCTTGATCAGTGAGTTAGCTCGTGTCATTTTCTGTGTCCTCTGGTTCTCTAACCTTTTCTTAACCGATCTCTTCAGGTGCGGCGTATCCGTGCTGCCACTCCATCATTTGCACGCGCAGCATCGACTGCAGCCATCGCCCGAGAGCACAAAGCCACAGTGACCCTGGCAGCTGTGCTGGGGGCCTTTGTCATCTGCTGGTTCCCCTACTTCACCTTCTTCACCTGCATGAGCATAAAGGAAAATGCAAACCCCCCTAATACGCTGCACTCTGTGGTGCTGTGGCTGGGCTATTTAAACTCAGCTCTTAACCCCATCCTCTATCCAGCCTTCAACAGGGATTTCCGCCGGGCCTATGGAGAGCTGCTTTGCTGCAGAGGACTGTCTTGCAGAAAGCATCTTACTCGTGTGTCTGTGCGTAAACGATTGACCTTTACTAATGGACAATGGGTTTCCCGACAGCCTGAGAAACACATAGCCAAAGATAGGAAAGAAGCTAAGGGGAAGAGCCTCGCCCTACACGAGAGGAATTGTATCCCTGATAAGCCGGCGGCAAAATGTTGAAAATTACAAACTTGCTCCATTACTCACTCACCTTTACTCACCGTACCAGATTAGCTAATCATATACAGTGTCAGTTAGACATTTAGTGTACAGTGCCAAAAGAGGATAACATTTTACGTGAAAGTCAGTGAATGTGCTTAACTTTTTGTGTTAGTGTACCGAACAGAAAAGTAAAATCCAAAGTCCATGTGCTTAATTAATAGGTGGCCATAATGTCCTGATTGCATCGAGTTTTGCAGTCGATGAAATTCACAGTACTGAAATGTGTGTTTATTAGCCACGTGTGAAAAGCACACAACAATGTAATTCAAAATAAAGAGTAGGCAGAGGAGAGCAGAGTGGACTGAGTGACTCAGGAAGAGTCCCAGAAAACGGCAGGGAGACTCAGGTGGTTAAAGGTTTGCAAATTGTTTATTTTCCTGCAAACGAAAGTCAATGAGTGACCAGCAAGGTGATTTGATATGTAAAATATGTGTGTGTGTTTCACTTGAACCAAGCAGGATGACCTTAATGCCTCCCTGGATGTTTCAGCAGATTAACTTCAACTGGACCAGACATCCATTTTAAAAGAGTGTCTGTTTATTATTATTCATGCACACATACAACACCATCTAGCCGTCCGAGTTATGATGAGGAATTGCCTCAGTGCCTCAGTGAAGTTGCATCATTTACAATGAAGCTGCTGCTAAAACGTCTGACTTATTTTTAAGACTTCTGACGGACACAGGCTGCATGAGATTAACTAAATACAATAAAATGAAATGATATTCTTTGATAGCTATATGTACTGAATATGTTGCTGGGATTATTCTCATGCACAGCCAAATTAAATATGTTGTCACTACAACGCGTTGACACGTTTGTTCAGTGGTATGATGAGATAAGACAAGAAAGCACACTTACATATGTGATACCAAGTGATATTTAATTGCTTTTAATTTCTTTATTTAAAGGCAGAATAATAAAATACATTTTTTTTGTGTTTAACAAACATATTCATTATAGTATTTCCTTATTGTATGTATATGTATTACTTTCTAAACCAAGAAAGTGTTGGAGGTAACAGAGTTGCCTCTATAAAAGGCCAAAATACATAAAACAGTAACATGGATGCCAAATAATTTTCACACTTGTATCACAAATGTTAACCCAGACAAAAACTTTTTGTTTAATTTATATATATATATATATATATATATATATAT
>JAVQJF010102668.1:0-25908 GCA_036023855.1 Gadopsis marmoratus
AAGAGGAGAAGGGCCCCCCCCCCCCTCCCTTGCTCTCCTCACGTCGCTCTCTTCCCTCACTTTGTTCTATTGTTAACGAGTGCTCTGTTGAGGTTGAGATCCAGTCTACACCAAGGATATGTATTTTTATTGTTTCAGACTGTTTGGGGCAAATCTGCAATTTGAGTGACACACAGCTTTTGGTTGGACTTCTTTGGGTCAGGATGCGAGTGGCTGGCACCTGCATTTCCTGAAAGACTAAAAGAGGCAGTCCTTTTTGGCTTTGAGGTGGACTCTACCAATGGAGAATAAAATAGAAGGTTAGAAGTGTTAAGTTGGACCTTTTGGCTGTAGTGCTGTGCTGTGCCGTGCATCGTGTTGTGTTTGGGCTGCTTTTATATTCTGTGCCTTTCTCGTGTTTCTTCGCCACGAGAAGTTGGAGTGGCACATTTCTTCATTCTAAGTTATTGTGTCTTAATGTAGTCCCAACTGTGCCTGTGCTGTAGCGGAGTGTTGTTCTTTGTGTGTGTGTGTGTGTGTGTTTGGGTGCATTTATTTATTTCATTTTTCATGTTTTTTTTTTTTTTCATTTTTTGGAAGAAATGGTCTGTTATAGCCACATGCTTCCTCCCAAGTGTTTCGTGTGACTCTGCCTCTTTGCAGGGGACTGGATAGTTGACGTTGATAGTGGCCAACTCCTGACACACGACTAGTGCTTGGGCATATTAAAGACTCCTCAAGATGCCTTTTGGAGGCAGAAATAAATAAATAAAATGATTTCCTGGCACGTTCAATAGCGAAAGAAGTTAATTGCTGCTTGTGTGGCAAATTCCTGGCTTTCACATTTCAAGGATTCGTGACTCTTTCTCGACAGTTGTCTGTTTGGTCTGCTGAACTGTGTGTGTCTCAGGCTGGTGTCCTTACATTGCCAGATGCAAGTGCTGCTTTCACGTGTTGTTCAAAGTATGGCAGTAGCTCTAGCGCATTAGAGGGCTGTTGCTGCCTGCTCAGGCGTGTCGTCGGTGAAATCTACTTATGCTGTCTTATCGTTCAGATTGCACCCGGCCGGGGCTGACCTTATCAACAGCATGGACTAATTGAGCAATTAAAATAAAAACTACATGTTGCTACACTCTGTCATGGGTGCTGCCTGAGCGTTTCAGCACCACAGATCTGCGAACAGCGACTTCACTTCAATCCCGTTTAGTCCTCAAACTTTGCTTTGGTTGAGCGCTTTCCATGCTATTTAATGTGAGAGAATTGCAGATGTACATGTAAACCTGTTGCTCACACGTGAAGTTTGGAGTTAACCTATATTCAAGGCGTGGAACAACATGCATAGCCCATCATTTTAGCCTTGTGAAGAACTGTGGGAGATACAATATGACAGACCAAAGTTGCACAGTTGAATATGGCTTGATAAAGTTGGATGAATCACCACAGTGCTTTTGTATGTTTTACATAAATCTTTACCAAGTAATGCTATTCTGTGGCCACTTTAATGCAAAGTGGTCTGCATGGTTCACCAGTATAGTTAGCAGCAGTAGGAACATTTTGTATCTTTGTTTAACTGCACACAACCGTTTATTAATTGTACCAGTGGTAGTAGTGTTAGCAATATAGTAGCACTTGTAGTAGTTGCGTGCCTGTTGCAGAAGAAGGAGTAGCAACACTAACATTGATATTACTTTAGCAGCAGTTGTCCCCCCTTTGCCATAGCAGCCCTAAATAAAATAACACTGTAGATATATGTGTGTGTCTATCCACCAACTAATAATCTATCTATCTTAGTGAGCCGTGGAAATGCTGTTAGTAATTCAAACAGTTATATTGTGGTAGCATGTAGTGTGATGCTAGTACTAATAATATCAAAAATAACCACAATATTAGTCTCATCTCTAGTTCATGTCATTTTAGAGTCAAGTGTGTTACTGTAGCTGTTGCTGAACAGGAGCAATAGCAATCGTAGTGGTACTAGTAACAGCAGCAGTGACATATGAATGCTTACACCTAATGGTGATGGACCACCCCAGGTAAGATGTTGTTAAAGAGATAGGTACATTTAAAGAGAAACAGTCACTTTGGAGAGAGAGTACATCATTTCTGGCTGTTTAATGTTATCAAGTTTCCCAAATAATCGGGATTGACCTCACTTAAAATGGCCTCACTGTTGTTGACTTCTGTGCAATCTGTTTCTGTCCAAGATATAGTGGGTAGCTATAAAAATGCTAAAACAAATGCAATCCTACTTAGTAGTCATGCAATGAATTCGGCCTTTGTGAAGCTAACAGTAAAATGTGTAGTTTGTGGTGGGACTGTCAAAGAAGTGTTAAGTAAAGCCTTCTGTATGTTTTACTAACATTTGTGGTTTGTATTTGGGTTACGTTATGTTGTGCATCAGTCCAAATCTGTCTATGCTGTGATTTGAAATATGCATGATATTGTCTTCCTCTGTGGTCCAGTCTGCTTATAAAGAACAAGGGGATAATGCATTTTTCTGTATTTATAGCTAGTTGCATAGCTAAAGTATATTAATAACTATAATCCAGGGAAAGTGCTTCTTTTATGTTGTATGTTTTGTGGTTTGTATGTGGGCCGGTCTGGTAATGTGCTTATCAATTCAATTCAAGTTATATAGCGCCATATCATAACAAAGTTATCTCATAGCACTTGTTAATATAGAGCAGGTCTACACCAACTCTATATGCATAGACCCAACAATTCCACCATGAGCTGTATCATACCTGCATCAAATACAGATTCGGTCTGTGTTCATGCTGTGCAGTTGTATCCCTCTGAGTTGTCATGAGACAAAAATTAAAATAGAGAGACTCAAACCAAGCATGTATTATATCACATTCAAGATCATGTCTCAGGTCTCTGTCTCTGCTCACTCGGCTGTATGTCTTCACTTGTAAAGTTCAATTGTTGCTACAGTGCAATATGCCATAGATAGGATTCCAGTATGGGACAAAAGACTGAAATATGATTTTAAGTACAATGTTGGAAAAGATTTATAGAAAAAGGAGAGCAGGCTGAGAAACCTGTGAATGCAGCCTAACTGTGTTGTCTTACTATTAATGGAAAGCTTTGTCGGCGTCCTGTCCCTTGGGCCCTGGTGTTTTATATGAGATTGATTCATCTTTGAAATGATTTCTCCACTCATTTCGCATTTGAACTCCTGCCTGCAGCTGATGTGTCGAGCAGTATATAGATGTTTATGCAAAGAGGAAGCTAAAGATATGTACGTGTTACTGTATCAATTGAGCATCTATAAAATAATCAAACTACCCTACTCTCCAAGACAAAAAGCCAATAGTGTATCACTCTATTAGTGTGATAGCAGATGACAGTAAATCCCCATAGTGTGCACTCTTGGCATCTTATCTTCAATGTGACAGAATATATCTATTCAGCATTTAGACTGTACTTATATTGACCTTTATGGCTGGACAAATGCCAGTAGGTTAAGAGCTGCTTCACCTTCGTGGCAGAACAGAAAAGTATCATTCAAGCATTGTGACCTTTGTTTGTGGTTATTAAACCGCTGCATAATATGGTTTAGAATAAATTGTCTGTGGAGACAGTGGTGAGACACAATTGACATAATGCCTCTGAATATTGCATTTTCCACGTGTTTCTGTAGTATTTTGTTGATCCATTGCAAGTGAAGATTTCTGGCTGACTTAACAAAGCTGACTGCCTTGTGTGTGGAGGTTTGCTGCTGTTGTGTACAGGCTGAAAATTGTTGTATGCAAGACCAGTAAAGCTCTGAGAACATTAGCCAACTGACAAAATGATTTTGGATTGCGGGATAGAGTAGACAAGACATGGCCAATCACCTGACGGAGAGAAAACGGCAAACATGTTATACAGCGCTGAAATGGCACAAATCAAAACTAAGTCCGTATGAATCTGTAGTCGTTATTTTATTTGCTTTTGTGTCTGTATGGAGTCTGCATGTTCTCCCTGTGTCTGAGGGTGAACTGGAAACTGGAAATAACACCTGGGTGTGAATGTGAATGCATTTGTATGTTTGTGTGTGTTAGCCTTGTGATGGATTGATGACCTGTCCAGGGTGTATCCTGCCTCTCGCCCCGCCCGTCCCCACCCCCCAAACCGTGACCCTGAGAAGGATACGCTATATAGCAGATGGGTGGATGGATGGATGGATGGATGGATTGATAGCATCCTCAAATAGATTTGATGCCATGATACCAGATTGAACAAGAGAAAGATGTCTTTATCACATACAATATTATTATTTATTCTCAATTAAAATCTTCTATTATCGCTCTGCTCACAAGAAGAAAAAGGAAGAAAAATATAATGATAGACAGAACTAATCCACAAGTCGTTACACTATATCAAAGTAAAGTCGGCCTTTGATCAACAGCCTTCCATGTGTTAAAGCTGAGGGGGCTGCTGCCAGATGGCCTGGCCCCTTCCCCTGCACGGTCACAAGTACCAGCCACCGTCAGTCAGCTCACACAGAGACCCAGAGGGAGGCTGGCCTCCGGTCTTTCTTCTGGGTTACATGTGAAAAGTTGACTGGCTGCAGAGAGATAATGAGGTCCAGCACTAACCTTGATTGGCATGAACACAGCCAGAGGTTCAGAAATAAGGACTGAGGATGTCCTCTCACACTCAATCAGAAGGTCACTATATGAATAACCCCACTCCTGTCTTCTCATCTCATTGCACATTTTTTTTTTTTGTACCTGTGATCTCTCTTGCTGTCTGTCATCTTCCAGCTTTCAGCCTGTTCTCACTCCCACTGTGCTCCACTGAGTGTCAATAAGACAGCCCTGTCCTTCCTTCCCTTTTCCGTCTGTATATCAACCTGTCTCACGAGGAGCTGCTGCCATGTCCCAGAGATGAGAGCGATCACACAGGGCAGAGCTGTGATGTCGTGTTGGTAAAAATCCAATGCACATCTTGCAGGTCCTCTGCTCTCTGCTTCTCTTAGAGGTCACGAGTGTCCGAGAGAAGCTAATAAGAAGCAACAGCAGAGCCACAGTGACACACGCTAAGGACCACTACTGACTCTGCAGCGATCAGGCACTAGTTTTATCATGCAGAAAGTATGTTACAGTACTTTTGCTATGGACTGTATGCAGAAGTAACTTCCCCCACTAGATGTGTGACTTTCCCCATGGAGCCCAGCTTCTTAATCTGTATGACAGGACCAGGTCACAGGCCAGTGTCTGGTGGGTCCCATGATGACACTAGTAATTCATTCTAATGAGCGTAGGTCCCGAGGCAAGTGACAAAATTACTCATTTGGGCTATAAAAGTTCAAGACTTCTTGTCACAGAGTATTACGTGGGCGTTTTTTCACATTCTTCATGTGTAGTGTTCCCTCTTCAGCCAAGGCAACTGTCGCTCTATTAAAAGAAAGAGTGGTATTTTCCCAGCCTCTCCAGGCTTTCGTCCCAGAGGTGAGAGGTTTTCCTCTCACTTCTAAGGGGAGACAAGTCAGGTCATCATTTAGCCACATATTCACTGTAATTTCAAAAAGCACACTCCAGTTGTTATGTAACAGACTGTACAGTACAAAATCATTCACTCTTACCTCTGTTAGCTGTTCTCATTAAAATTACTCTCACTAGATAACACTTAACACTCCACAGTATAACCTACAGCAGAGATGAGTTCAGGTAGATAGAAATGTGAGAGAATTGATGAAGCATAAAAATCTGTGCAGGTTTTTAGTCAAGAATGTGAAGCGTTCTCTCTCCTTTTGTATTTTTCATATCCCATTTGGATGGGGAAAGTTAGGAAGGGTTCAAGTCTTGCAGGGAAATACATCACTGAAAGATATGTATAAAAAATCTCCACCAGTGAGGGAACTGGACTCATGTGCAGGAACTTTAGGAGTCTTAGGAGCCTGACTTTAGGAGTCATATTTGTGTCATGACCGCTGTAAGCGTACACTTCAGTTGGCTAGTCAACTTTCATTCAAGTGTTTTAAATATAATGAGTGGTGGTCTGCCTAGTTTTTGCCTTTTAAAATAGCATGTCACAGTCTGCCCTAAATGTGTGAGTGTGACCACGTCTGCTGCCACACAGCGTCACAAGGGAGTAAACCAGAGAGTGGGAGGGCGTTAACGACGTCACCGTGTTGTTACAGTGCTGTTTGGCTGCTCACCTTCCATATCTCCTCCCTCTCCCCACCCACTCGTCTCTACCCCCATCCTCCCTCTGCAGTGGACGTGCATCGCATTTGGAGTAGCAGCAGGCAGCAGGTGGAGATGACATCATCTGCACTGCAGCACACTGCAGCACTGGGTCTGAACAAAGACATGTCCTCCTACCGCTAACTACCCCCCCCCCCCCTCTCTCTCTCTCTCTCTCTCCATCTCTCGGTCTACGTCTCTCCCGCCATGTCAGCCAGAGGGAGAGGGAGAGCAAAGCCTTGTACCAAGGCAGGTTACAGTGCTGTGACCTATCTCAACCCTCTGACTGCCCTCCTGACGCAAGCACTCAGTCTAGAACAGACTCTCGAATGTTTCCACAAGTCACCTGTTTCCACCAAGTCACTTGTCGATAGGAGAAGATGGATCCCACATAAGAAGAAGCACACTCTAAGCATCTTTCCTGCTCGATAAGAGAGTGATCTCCTGATCTGACAGCAGGCCCACGTGGGCAGTCTACAGCACACACAGAGACCGAAGGCGGAGACCTCAGTGTTGTCCTCCAAGTCCATTATTCACAGTGCAGCATGTTGTCACTGAGAGCAGTAATTTACTAGCCAGTGACATTATGTTTTTCTGTCCAATGATAGCATTTACTTGACCTCTTTTACAGTGGCTTATAGGAGGTCTGACTGTGACATTAACTCTCCACGGAGCCCTGAGCCGTGACTACCAAGTTAGCATAAAGCGCAAATGTCACCAGGTCATGCTGTGAAGGCTCCCACTTAGAGTCATTAGGTCCCTACCTACGGCGTCAACACTGAGAAGAGAGAGTAGGCCAAGTACACAAAAGCACAGCAAAGAAGATTTATAGACTCTGTTTTTTTCATTGTTTGCCTTTCTCTCTCCATCTTTTATTTTTTTTTGCGTTTGCCTTTCTCTCTCCATATTTTTTTTTTTTTTTTGCTGGAGAACTGAGTCCTTCTCCTCCCCTTCATCAATAAGCCAATAGCACGCAGGCAGACCATACACACACAGAGACATGTTCCTGTCGCCTAGTTACCACTCGGCAGCAGGTTGCCACAGAAACGGCCTCATAGTGGCTAAATGGGGAATGCTAATGCAGTCTTCTATACTCCCTGCTGCAGTGGGCTCTCTGTGCCCATCCCATTCCACTGTGTGTAGACAGCATACCTTGTGTGTGTGTGTGTGTGTGTGTGTGTGTGTGTGTGTGTGTGCGCGCACAATCACACTCATAAGTGTTTGTTGGTGTGTAGGTGAGTGTTTGTGGGGGGGGTTCCTAAATGTCTCAATGAGCCTTGCATCTTATAATCTCACATAAACATATTGCAACAGGTTTAAATTGCAGTTTTTATAAGTGGGTGTACATTTTAATATTAAATACTGAAATGCATTTTGTGCAGTGATTAAAACCTGCTCGTCGATGTTAGTCTGCTTAATTTAGTTATATTATCTAGTTATACCCTGCTTATTTTTTGTGTCTGTTTAAATAATTAAAATGTACAAGTTTGTATAAGTGACTTGCTCTTCTCTATCCTCACTTGGGGATTGAATTATGCAGAGTGTTCTATATGTCTGACAGAGAAAATAGCTTTTCTTGTTGCAAGGGTGAATCCTGAGCAGAGTCAACCTGTAAAACTGCACTGACTGACACAGGGTACAAAGCAGTAGTTGCCTCCTAAGCAGCATGTAAACACTCTGAAGTCTTATACACCTGCACCCATCTTGATGTATGGAAAGGCTGGGTTTTCCAAGGACTCTGGATGGGTGCAAGTGTGATTGTGACTGATTCTGCATTGTCAGCTTCTTAGTAATCTGGTATCATATCATATCATATGGTAGATACATGCTCATGGAATGGGGGTGGGCTGGGACTCCTTCGCCATAATAGGATGCACTTAATCAGCTGGAGAGGGCCTTTAGCTGTGCACTCCCCCGAGAGCGTTTCTGAAGCCCTTTGTGAAAAGGTGGACGCATTTAACATGCCCCAATTCATTGGCCAATCACTCAACCTGTATTACTCTGCAGGGTCTATGTTTGAGTGGTGCAGCAGAGATGGCAGCAGGAGTTTAGTGATGGCAGCCATTAGCAGATGATTGATGGGCTTTAAAGGTTATTAAAGCCAATTGTTTTGATGAAGTTAATGATTGATGCTATTGTTTTCATTCACTTTCTGGGGAGATTAATAATGCTTATAAGGGTTTTGTGTGATACAGTTGAAAGTAGGTTGTTGAGTTGCCATCAGCTTTGCAGTATCTCAAAAATAGATTTGTACATTTCTTCTTAAATGGTTGATTGCATGCCTCATGATGTTAAGCCCAAAGTCACTGCGACAATCTTAATTTGGTGCAGCTTGTGGTGCATACTGTGTGTCCATTTGTCTTGTCAGGACACAGGGTTGTTTGTGCTGGTAATAGCAACAACAGCCATTTTTTTTTTTTTTGTTTTGTTTTTTGCACACTGGATGCTACTTGTGTGCTGACGTGTTCTTCTGGGTCCCACTTTTTGCCCAGATAACCAGTTCAGAATGTCTATCCTGGAGCGCTTGGAGCAGATGGAGAGGAGGATGGCGGAGATGGCCAGCCACCAGCAGACGAGCGGTGCGGGGAGTGGCGGAGCTGGGGGAGGAGCAGGGGGAGGGGGAGGCAACAACAGCCAGTCACAGGTAGAAACCCACATCATGCCACTCACATGTGGTTCACTAAAGACAATCATTGTGCATATGACACTACACAGGAAGCAAAATGTTGTTTAATGCTGTTGTTAAAAAGGTATATTCAACAACTAATAATGATTTCCTCTTTTGTGTATGTGAGTGTGTATCTGGCCAGCTGCAAGCCAGCAGCTCCTTTGAGAGCCGTGTCGTGGTGGTCTGTGAGAAGATGATGAGCAGAGCTTGCTGGGCCAAGTCCAAACATTTAATCCACTCCAAGACCTTCAGAGGCATGACACTCCTTCACCTGGCTGCTGGCCAAGGCTACGCCACTCTCATCCAGACACTTATCAAGTGGCGGTGGGTACAAAACACTTCACATACTGTATAATGGTGCTTTTGTTTGTAATTACTGTGCACCACGCTAAATAGCTGTGAGATGCTAATTCTTTTCTCTCTTCCATCCAGCACCAAGCATGCTGATAGTATTGATTTGGAGTTAGAAGTGGACCCTCTCAATGTTGATCACTTCTCCTGCACGCCGCTGGTAAGAGAACTGAAGTTAACATGTTTAGAACAGGGTGAGCAATAATGAAGAAAATCCTGCTGTTTGTGAGATCTGTGGTGAGATATACCTGTGGTTGTTGTGGAAAGCCACTAACTCTGTTTCCCTTTGCTACTTTTTCTTATCTGTCTGTTTTCCATCCAGATGTGGGCGTGTGCACTGGGTCACCTGGAGGCAGCAGTGGTCCTGTATAAATGGGATAGACGTGCCCTAGCTATCCCAGATTCTCTGGGCCGCTTACCCCTCTCAATTGCCCGATCTCGTGGCCATACCAAATTGGCTGAATGTCTGGAGCAGTTACAAAGGGAAGAGCAGCAGCCACAAGCTCCTCTACCACCCACAACTCGCATGTCTTTCTCGCCAGCCCCTGACACTCCCACCACAGACAGCTGGATGGTCAGCTGGGCAAATAACAGTGTAGTGGCACCCAGTGGCAAGAAAGGAGGTCCTGCCACCACTACAACCACATCCAGCACCACAAGCCTCAATCTAGGCGAGTACAGTTTTCTTTTTGCCTCTGTCTTTTACTGTACACTGGTTAAGCTGATGGCTTATACGTTACCAACTAGAAGATCCCTTATTTTCTTATTTCTTATTATTTGTCGATGAAAACCAAAGTCTCTATTAGTGTATTATGCAGCTAATTGTTACATGTTGTGTTTTTTGCAGACTTGAGAAGGCCCAGGTCAGAGCCCTCCAACTACTACAGCAGCGAGGGCCAAAGAGACCTCCCACTAGCTAAAAAACATAAACCCAACCCAGAACTGTTTCAGACTCGGCCTGACAAGGCAATGTCTGTTCCTCTGAGCTTGGAGCAGCAACAGCTCCACAAGCTGTCCTCTAGCCCCAAGAGCCTGTCCTCAGAGGGCCTGAGCTCAGACAAGGGCCTGTCTACGGGAGGCAGCACAGGGACAACCAGGTGGACCTCCAGAGAGAGTTTCTCCAACAGTGGCTTGGGGAGGAAGGCGATGGGGGTCAGTGGAAGCAGCAGCCTGGGGAAGGAGAAACTGGTCAACCGGTTACGTCAGCGGGAACAGCTAGGCATGCTCGTGATGGCAGACAGAGAAATGGCTGATGCAGAACTATTATCCTATCGGGAAGATCTGGAGAACCAGGACTGTCTCACACAGATGGATGACCTGCAGGTGAGAGCAAAAAAACAGCTGTTTACTCAGTCAGCTAAATGTGTAGAAGTTGGCACTAGTACAGCCACAGATGAAGGTGCAAAATAATTTGGGCCAAAAAAAATATTGCTGTTGATTTAAATTCCTGCGTCACATAAAAACCATAACATGATATGTGTCTTCTTGCTGCAGATAAGACATCTTGATGCATGGTAACAACTGACAATAACTGATCCACCCCTCTTTAAAATATGTTTTGTGAAAATTGGTGATAAAATGAAAATTAGATGCCTTACATATGAACGTATAGTATACTTCTTACATTACATATATACATTTTATCAGAGGGAGGATGCAGTATGGATAGTTTAGCGGCACCTCTTTGGAAAGTGGCATACATATTAACAGTGAAGGAAGCATGGCAAGATGAGATTTAATCTAGACATAACAGCACCATGCCACCTCTTTTATGTTCTTTGTTCTCTTATTCCTTCTGCATTGGGTAGGCGGTATACAACAGGCCAACCTGGCACTCTGTCGATGACCATCACTGCATAATAAACTCTCTCTATTGATCCATTTCCATAGCCAAGGGTTTTCTTACAGCCACCCATCTCAGTCTAACTACACCTCCAACAGATGAAGAGCTGGATTTGGAATTTTAGCTTCCAACAATATCATTCACATCATTATTTCCCTCTCCACTGGCGTTAAAGCCACCTTCTTTTTGTTACATTGTCAAACAGTTAAACCTGCATGTCTAGACCATGTACAGTCACACAACTATATATAGTGATAAACATTGACACGGTCATCTTTGTTTGCCCCAACAAAACAGGTAAATATGATGACTTTGGCAGAGCACATCATTGAAGCAACGCCAGAGAGAATCAAAAGGGAGAACTTCACCGCCGCGGACTCTGCGCCCTTAGACACGTCAGGGGTCAGCAACACCATGAACTGGCTAGCCAACTACCTTGGAGATGTGGAACAGCTGCCGAGCATCATACACCTACGGTAAGAAGCACCTGCAGGCAATAGCAGATATGCATATTGTATAGCCAGTGTGTGGGTGTGTGCATAGGTATTCATCCTTTTTTCTATGTTTTGTTACACCCTGGTATTATCCACAAAGGTTACTACTTTGTTGGAGTAAAATGGGTCAACGGTAAAAAAAAGAACAAATTCATACAGCACATACTGCATACATTGCCAATTTAAAGTCAGAGCAAAACAGGATGTTTGTGTTAAACAGTGCTCTGCTGGATCAGTCAAACGTGTAAACCAAGGCATGTCAATTAGAGAAGAGAAGCTGTTTTATTTGATGGAGGTGGCTCAGGAATGCTTAGTATCTGTGACTGTTATTTTTTCATTACATTTATGCCGACTACAGTCAAAGAAATGCAGTAAAAATAAACACTTTCTTTTATCAGTTGTTAAATTGCTTTATGTGGCATGGGAATTTGACACGCAAGATAAATATTTTCAATTTGTTGTGACTTTGATTCGTACATCCACCACTGCTTTACCAAAGAACATAACAGTATGTATAAGTCGATTTACAAATTGATCATAGATCATAGTGTTAGATAGACAGGTGTAGTGTACGCTTGCATAATCACTGCCTGCTGCATTCCTACACTAAACATGAGCCTGCAAAAAAGTGAAAGCTTCTGTCATCTTCTTTCCTTAGATCTCTGTATAATGAACCCCTGACCCCATCGTCCAACCCCAGCCTCAGTCCTGGGGGGTCTCCACTGAGAGAAGGGCCCCTGGAGAGGTCTACACTCACATCCCCAGCTGACTGGAGTGAGTTCATCAATGCCTCCAACAGCAAGGTGGAGCGAGACCTGGCCCAGCTGACTCTCTCAGATCCAGAGCAGAGAGAGCTGTATGAGGCTGCCCGCCTGGTCCAAACTGCCTTCCGCAAGTACAAGGTACAGGCCCGGCGCTCAGGTGCCATATGCTGTGTGTGCTGCAGACCGCAGTAACAGGGCTGTACTGTTAGGACTGGTTTTATTAGACGATTTTTTCTTTTGACCTTTGGAGAGATATTGAAGGGTTCATTTTTTTATTTGGTTTTGAGCTATGAAACTCTTGATTTTTGCAGTAAAGTTCAGGGTTGTGATATGGTTCATTAATATCTTTTGTCTGGGGATATACTGTTTCTAATCATGCTTAATGTTATTCACATTTTTTCTATCTCTATTTCTGTCTCATTCTCTGTTCCTCTGTTCATATATACACATTACAACATAAACAAAAATCTATCCAAAAATGTCCCTGTGGTTTCAGCATGGGAAGGTGCCTTGAGCAGAGCATGGCCTTGCTTAGAGGAACGACTGCACTGTCCCTTGTATCCCTTCTCCAATTAGACACAATTAAGCTTCTGTTCTCTGTCTTAGTTTGGTGTATGGAGCCTGCTACTGCCTGTTTTTAACTAGCTCTCCACACACCAGTCCTTTCCCCCTGCCCGATCCCATTCCTCAACTCGCTGCCCCCCCCGACACACACACACACACACACACTACTTTAATGTGTTTTCATATGACAAACACTTCGCTGTCCTTTACAGTCGTCTGTTATGCCTGTCTACCAGCTGATACTGAGACGGACCTGTGGCTCTCTGTCGCTCAACAGTTCACCTCCTCCTCCCCTTTGCTCACATGGGGGCCAGTTCACCAGGGGTGGACTCATGCCAGGGTGGCATTCACATGCTGGCCACCAGGAGACCTCTGGGAGACTTGACGGAGCCACCAATATCCTTTGTGGCAAAATGCAGGATATACTGTGACCTCTGACCTCTCCCACTCTACTCTCCAACAGGGGCGGCCGCTCCGAGAGCAACAGGAAGTAGCTGCTGCTGTTATTCAACGTTGTTACAAGAAATACAAACAGGTAGGCTACCACCAAAGCATTAACGTGTTCCTGTTTTGTGTACATATTGCAATGTAACTGGTCTACATCATAGTCTTTTAGGAGGCAGATATTTACATAAATTAATACATAATACATACATTTTTTAAATTCATTTTTTGAGAATATTAGAGTATGTTAGTGCATCATTCACAATCTTTCCCTTTTTCTGTTTGCAAGCTTACATGGATAGCCTTGAAGGTAAAACTTTTTCACTACCAGTAGCTAAATTAATTGCCAGACTTCAGGTTGTGTTCTTCTGCTACAGCGTGAACCCATAGCACTATTGCAGTATTCACACACAGCAAAGCGTGACGTGTGGTTTTGTTCTCGTCGGCAGTATGCACTTTATAAGAAGATGACGCAGGCCGCCATCCTTATCCAGAGTAAATTCCGCAGCTACCACGAGCAGAAGAAGTTCCAGCAGAGCAGGAGGGCTGCCGTGCTCATTCAGCAATACTACCGCAGCTACAAGGAGTTTGGCAGGCTGAAGCCCCATCACCGTGGGGCTACTGCTGCCCTGGTGCAGCACAAACTGAGGTAGACACGCAGCCACATGCTGTAGGTTAAATACTGGAATAATACTGTCACAAACTGGCTCAAGAAGGGAGTCCACGCAAAGGTTACACTTCAAACAAGAGTCATTTATTGAAAATAAGGTTAACTCAAATGGACAATGGAGTGTGTAGGTCAACAATGAAAGCAGTGCAAACCAAAAGAAAGTGATGCAGGGTGGATGTCATGCACTGGAAGGGAGAGGTAGGAGGAAGCACATGGGCCAGCTTATAGAGCCCAAGGCTCCAGGTGAGCTTCATCAGCTGACGACCCTCCACTGTCAATCAATTTCTACTGAGGCTGGCCAGGACAGTGAGAGGGCCTCACGCTCCACCTTGACATCTGAAACACAATACAAATTTAATGCAAAAAAAAAAAGATAAAGACAATGCAATAAGGCAATATAAAAATATCTCTCATTTTAAAATCATAGCCTTTCAGAAAGTGTCTCCATTACACTAAAATGGCTATTACTCAAACAACATGCCCTACCACTGCCATCCATCTTACCAGAACCAATCCCCAGCAACTTTGGATCCAGAGGAGCGCAAGTTAATAGTCAAGGCATGACAAAAATAGTGAATAGTTTTATGGCACTTTCTGCATGAGGAACATCGTAGGATACCGTGTAAAACAGTTCCCACCTCAAAATGCAGGTTTGGTTTTTGCAGGAACATTGGAACGTCTGGAATATAGATAAGTGAGTAGAAAATGAGGTTCAACACCTTGACTCAAAGTACACATCAAAACATTTACAGGAGGCGTTTTAGAAACGCTGAATTGTGAGCTTAAAGAAAATCCCATGATGTTTTGGAATAGAACCCTTTACATTTTTACTGAAAGACACTTTTCTCTTTCTGTCTGTCTTTTATAGAGGTAGTCTGCTCACAAAGAGGCAGGATCAGGCTGCCAGGAAGATCATGAGGTTCCTACGTCGCTGCCGCCACAGGTAGACCCCGACTCACATACTCACATACTCATTTATGCATACATGTGCACACACAACTTTAGATAGGCTAGATAAAACTTCACTTCATTCAGATTTACTGCAAGGGTTCTCAAAAGTTAAAATCCCATTGAGCTAATGAGTAAGACGCAGTAGAAACAACCACTAGTTTCATAATAATAATAATAAACTTTATTTATATAGCACCTTTCATACAATAAATGCAGTTCAAAGTGCTTCATAATCTTCTCCATCTCTCAGCTATTCTTTTCACTCGGTGTTGTGTGTTTGATTTATTTTTGTTAGACAAATTGGGTGGTTAGAAATGTCTCCCAACACCTAAGCTCAACCCCTCCCCCCTCACTGTATTTGGCCCCCACCTATACTCACCCCCTCCTTCACAGTGCCTACTGTGTGCTAATAGCTGGTATTGTTTTGCTGTTTATGCCAAGCCCCTTGATGGACCATAGACTGTTCAAGCGGGTGAGTGCAGCCTCAGCAACTCAGTTCGTGCCTCTCTCTCTCTCTCTCGCTCTCTCTCTTTCTCCCTCTCCCTCTAATAATACAATTATCTCCTCCTGAGGTCTCGGCCTTCGCTTTCTCTCTTTCCCTCCTTCCCTCACTCTCATTTTCACTTTTTGCTCTTTTCTCTCCCACCCCACCTCCTTCTCCATCACTGTTGCTTGATGCCTGCTTGCATGAAGGCTGCCGACTGGAGCCACAGGTGGACTGAGAAAGAAGCGTTAGAAGATTTAGAGCAGAACCTATCTCAAGCTAACCAAATGCTTATGAATGACAATGTCACTGCAACACTTAACAGGCACTTCTCTGACTCTCTTTACCTCTGTCTTTCTCTCCTTGGAAATTAATTTGGTTCATGATTGATTTGGGGTTTTTTTTTTATTTCAGTTTTGTGTGGTTATGCAGATAGCCAGTTTGAGAAAATGGGAGGCTTTTTTCGATCATGTTTTATTCTGCTGCATGTCGAGTGGTGGCGACTATGGGCCTTGCTCTTCTACTTTTAGGCATGCTATGGGCCTGCTCTTTCTCAAGTATCTGTGTGTCTGTCTGACTGGCTGTGTGTCCTGTTTCTAGCCACTCGACAGACCGAGATGAGACCCCTCTAATTTCCATTTACTCAAACTGTGTCGAACTGTTGAATGTATTATTCCCACTGGTTCATCAAAACAAATAAAAAACACATTTTCAAAAATATACACCTGAATGGGGGAAAAGCTCAGAACATATATATGTAGCATATATAGAAGTTTGCGTATTTCATTATTGTCACAAATCTTAGACATCCGTGTTGTTGACATTCATATTGGGACTATTTTCCATATCTGCTGTATACTGTCCTAAAATAGGGTACCATGCTTTTAGAGCAGGTGAGATTGTTGACGTGACCACCTCTTATGGCAGGCTTGTCTGCTGTACTGTGATATAGGTTAGGAAGCTGTGATAGAATATAGGTCACAGCAAAGAAACAAACAGTAGGTTCCTCCGCCCATTGGGACTAAAACACAGAGCTTTAATGGATTCATACCTCCAGGGAGTAGTCTAGCTCAGCATGAGAGGATAAAGCACACACATGCACACACACACACACACACACACACACACACATCTAACGATGCATCTACATAGTAAGCCTCTCTTCAACACATAAATGTTGCAGTAGTGACCTGAGAAGAAGAAGAAGAATTACATGTTGGTAGTTTTTATGTTAAAATCAATTTTTAGGGTAAAGTGTGCGGTTTACTCTGCAGGCTGACCGCGTTTTGCTCATACACTTCTAATGAACCCACCATCAGCTTCTGGTTTTTTGAACTGCCAGACGATTTCAGTTGAAATGATCAGTTACCTTTTTTGTCCCCCGAAAACCGAGCATTTCTTCTCAGCCCTGGTCAAGGCTGTGTTTGGAAAGACTGAGTTTTTTCAGTCTTTTATATGCAGAAGTGACCTCTACCTTGACCAAAAACATTTAGTGCAATGATTCATTGATTTGAAAATGTAGAAGGACAGTTCTACATCGCATTCTAATCGTCACATGCTGCTTTATGAGCATGTGAAAGTTCTTCTGGGTGCCAAGCGTCACTTTGAAATGATATCAAATTAGAATAAATCGAATGATTATAATATCATTACCATATTGTTTTGGAGCACTTCAAAATGAAATGAGAATATTTCTTGTATTTATTTTATCTCAAATGTGATAGATTAATACGGTAATAATTCAATTCAATTCTCAGTTCAATTCAATCCTGACCAATGTTTTCTTTCACAGACCAGCCGTATATTTTTTGCCGATGTGTGCTGACTTGCTACTGTTAGCCCTTTTGTGTGTCGTGATGATAAACGTGTTTCTAGAAACTCAAGTCATGCATGTTGTATTCATGGACGCCTGTCTTTCTGTGTTCCAGGGTGAAAGAATTGAAAAGGGCCAGGGAACATGAGACCCCTCAGAAGAGCCCCCTCGCGATGTGACATCACTCTCCTGACTCTTCTTTTCTTTTTTGTTTGTACCTGAGACATTTTACAAGAGAAATGGAAAAAAACATCAATGCAAGCACTGCAATTATTACTACTACTGCAGTGTTACTGGTTCAACTATTATTACATGTACAACGGCATTTTTTCACATATCTATTCTTTCCACTGACTTGATTTTGGTCGGAGAGTGGCAACGTCCACGGGACTATAAACTAAAAGGGTCGGGGTGGGGGGTGCAGAACATTTGCTTCATGGCATTTTTTGCACTTTTTCATGGATCGTTTTGTCTTTTTGGGATATGAAGAGGTTTTGGATGGTGAAGGAATGGAACGCAGGACGTGTCTGAAGAGGTCTGTCACACACAAGGACCTGAACAGATGTTAATTAAGGCTGCTGCAGGAGATCTCAGAGGATAGGGAGACCCTGCAGAAACACTCTGGGCTCTAATTGTATTTCATATTTTTTTAAGTGACCAATCAATTCATTTGAAGGAATTTTTTTTTAAGCCAAATATATTGGTAACCCACACGCCCACTTCTATCCACTGCTGTAGATGATACAATATTAAATTTCTCCCACCAGTCGGCCCACACGGGTGGAGCTACAAATGAATGTAGTCCGGGGTTTAATCATGCAGAAACAGATGGGGGATTAAATATTTCTGTTTTGCCATTTCTTAAAAACCCCTATGCTTTATCGTATATATATTGTCACTTTGTTACTTTAATTTGCTCCATACTGTCCAATGTATTTGTTCCATCATGTCCAATGTATTGGTGATCTGTATCTTCAGACTCTATGTTGTTGAATCCTACCAAGAAAAAGATGCATGACTTCTTGGCAAGAAAAGTCTTTGCTTGTGTGCTTATGGTCTAGTCTCTCAGCCGATCCCCTGATTTCTTTTTGTTGCCACATATACATCTTCTCCCCCATAAGTTCTGCCATCTCGGTAATGAAGCTATCCCCGTATTGTCCTATTTCTTTCTCTTTGGTATCATTATGCTTCGTTCAGTTGATTGCTCCACTGGAACCTAACAAGAGAAAAGAACTTACCTATTTTGTGTTGTAATGGTTATGGTCATGCAGGTTATTACTGTTCTTTTTAAATGAACTTCAGAGCCTGTGAAGGCTTTTGAGGGGAAGATCACATACATTGCCTTGACGTCTTAGAGATTCTTTGAGGGGTCCCTAAGCTTGTCCCAAAATAGGGGTTTGACAAATCCATATTTTTGACAATTGAGCGATTTCTGTATATAAAGAAGGCTGAAAGTACGTAGGAAAAAACATTTACCCAAAGGGGATTGTATTTTAGAAATATATTATTTTATTCATTAAAAATGGGTCAAAAACAGGTATGAGACAAAAACAGAATATTTGTATAGTTTTGTTTGAATGCCTAAGAAGTATGGTTGTATTGTTTGTAAATAGTGTAAATACCTGGGATAAAAATGAGCTATGTGCATGAAAAGTATGAACAGAGTCAAAAGGGAAAAAAACAACAAAATCAGTAGTGGCTATGCTCTGTAAAATTAAAACTATTTCACTATTAGAGTATTTTATTTTATTTTGATTGTTCTTGAGAAGAGCGTTTTGCTAAAGCATGATACTATTGCAATATAAAAAACAAAAAAAAATACTGTATTTAGAGTTAGGAGAAGTCTGCAAAATTATCTTAAAACACGTACGTTATGTTTACATTTTCTTTTTTTTTTATCTGTTTATTTTTGGGCTACCAAGAATCTTTTGCCAATGGTGCCAAGGTATGTGAATGCTATATAGCTTAAGATGAGAATTAAGTTAATTTTTGCAGAACAGATAATCCTACAGTGAGCTACACACTAGCACTGAAGACCATAAAATCACAACGGGCCGAGGATCACTAGAAGAAGATGGTACACAGTTTGCAGAGGGAGTCATATTTAAGCAGAAAGCATTTAAGTCTCTCATGTCTCCACCATTCCCACAGATACGTGAAGCATTTGACCATCACGGAATACACCATAGCAAAGTTTGAGTTTTATTTTTTTTTTTCATTGCAAATGGAATGTGAAATGTTACTGCGGTATCTTGTCTGATCTTAAAGATTGGCAGCCTTGCTCATGGTGTCCCTATAAAGGGATGTAGTTACTATGTCACTGGCAAAGATTGAATTCAACTCTTTACTGTAAATGTGCAGCAAGCACTGATTTATCAGTTCTTGGCTTATCCCTGTAGTGAACTGGTGACAGGATGTTCCTAATGCACTATGATTTAATAGAAAAAAAACCCTTGATCAAGGCTGCCAGGGTTTAAAAAGACCATGTATCCCATGTCAAAAAGGACAAAGAAAAAGATGTCTAGATGAAAAACATGTGTAGCATGCAGCACATGACTGGATTTCTTTGTCAAGCAGCTTGAAACATTTGCAAAATGAACTGTTCCAACAGTCAACGGTGCTAAAACGATTCCACCCAGACAGACAGCACTAAAAGTTGTCACTTGCCTCAATGCAGGGTCAATGAGCCAAAATGACTGTAGTAACTAATGTGTAAAACAGTGCACTGGTGCCATTTATAATTATGAGGTGTAAGATGTGTCTTGTGCATTGAATAATATAGACATATTTAGCGGTTTTGAATGAGCTGTAGGAACAATCTTGAGAGAGAATACACATGAGCTGCTGGTTTAGTGGTGCCTGTTGGTTGCTGCCTAATTCCCATAATATGTTGATACCAGACCTACCAGGAAGTGTATTCCGTATCCAAATAATGACATTAGATTATTCAGCCAAGTGCCACTGAAAAACTTGAGTTTTGTTTATTGAGGTATCGTCATGTTTGTCAAACAATTATTAGACAAAATAGGTATTTCTCAGATTTACTTCCTTGAGTGACTGGTTGTTTTTGTTGTTTTCCACACAACCGATATGTAAAACTTTATTTCCAGAGTGTTTATGTAGAAAGTGCCTATTCATGTCCTGATCACACGAATCCAGTGTCAGAATGCATACAGTGTACCTGAGGGTGACAAAATGTGAGAGAACATGGTCTGCCCACAGACAGTGCTGCATCCTCTACATGAACACACATGATCACCATCACCTTACGCTCACCGAAGCCACCATATGAAAATCCCTGTTCACACCAGTACCAGTACAGCACTCCAGCTTGTCAACATGCTAAGCTTTCTTTTTCTTTATCTGCCTTCTTTTCTACCGGGACAAAATCACATTTAGATATGCCACTACTGGGGTTTGTTGCCTTGCATTCATCCTCTAGTCTGTGGTTATAATGCGTTGCCAATGCAATGGGCGAAATGTCAAAAAGGAGGGATTTATTATGCTTGCATGGGTAAAATAGTTAACTGGGTGACAGAACTGCACCTAAAGCATGCTTATTTTCCTAGAATCGGTAGTCAGATAGACTTGTTAAAAGATTTACTGTTCTGTAAAACGATGAATGTTGATTTGATGCGTCACAGAACTCAGAAAGACAGAGGGCATGTGACTGGAGGGCAGACAGGAAACTTATGAATGAGCCAATGATCAATACTCAGTAGCCTCTGGTGTTGTCATGGCAAAGCATGAGGACAGGATTGTTTTTTAGACCAAGCTCTAACTTTTTAGACTTTTTTTCTTTAGTTTTTTTGATTTATTTAGATTTGATCAGTGTGCTCCCAACTTCAAATATGACAAATGGACATGGTTGGAGACCATTGTGGCAGTATGTATAGCAAGTATTTACTAAGTGACACATGGTACACACAAACACACGCACAAGACACGGCACAGCACACATGCAGACATGTCAAGGTGTTTTATTTGTACACTGAGCGCTGAAGGCAGCATTGCGCTTCTCCAGGCTGAGGGACTGGCTCACCTCCCTTCTGTATTTTACTCAGGGTGCCAAAATGGGGAGGAGGAAACAGAGCAGGACACGTGATTCACAGCAAAAGAAGATGAAATTAAAATAGAAAAACCTTTCAGCAGTGCTCTCTGGTAAAGAATCTGGGACAAACAGGTTCACCGCTGCGACACTGAAGTCTTTAGAATGAATGATGAGATAATATAATCCATTTCTTCTCAGTAACATTGAACATTTCAGACACCAGTGGAGCCCTTGAATAAAGTCCTGTTATATAAAGCCCATTAAGATAAGTTATTTGACTTTCGGTCATAGAGGCCTGTCAAATCATAGTATAATTCTGGCCAGTTCTTCAGGCCTTTAATTTATAAGTGTAAAGGGTATTTAAGAATAAGAGTGTAGTTATGGGAAAGGTTCACCTGCAAATCTTGTTTTACTGCCATTTATGAATGGAATGACAGGTTAGCTGATAGGCACTCTTCAGTAGTATACAGTATTATACAGATGTTCTGTGAATTGCCCTGGGAACCTGCCTTTCCTCCTCTTCTTTTTCCCAAGCACCCAAACCGGAGAAAGGTAGGCACATAAGGACAACAGGACACAAACAGTTTTACAACATATTCCACTTGTGGACACAGAGCAATAAAGAACTATTTTGTGGAGACCTATAGACCTAGTGAAGTTTAAAATGATTGGACACATGTAGTCGACTTACTCTTATGCAAATGCCAGTATTGCAAGACAAGCATTCAGTAGTTTATGGACAGCAATTATATGGCACCCTTTACCGATCTGCACGTTTTCATCAATTCCAAACCGAGAAGAAAAAAACAGGCCCTGCTTTGATAGAAAGTTATGGGTCCTCGACACTTTGCATGTGAACTAGTGTTAGATCTATTTTCCTCTCCTCTATAGCTGTCTTTCTCTCTGTCTTTCCCTGTTATGTGACCCAATTTTTCTTCGCCCCCAACCCTTACCTTTAAAAATTTCATCTCCTCTTGGTTCTCCTAATGTGTTTTTGTTTTTCCTCCTTTTTCTCCCCTTCTCTTGTTTGTAAGTTTTATTTTTGTAATTGTGCATGTACACGCGTCACTGACTCGATGGATATGTTTTAAAAAAAAAAAAAGAGATTTCAGCTGCTGAAGCCATGCAAAACATTTTGAATTGCCCTTAAAATATGGAAGATGTTTTCTGAATGCTTTATATTCTTTCTGCTGTAAAATAATAAAAAAAGGAAAAAATGAAGAAAACTCGAGAACACAGTTTGCTCTGTCTTTTTGTTTCCTCTTTAACTTTTAAGGAAGGCATAGTGGTTTTTGCCAGTTTCTCCCAAAAACACCTTTTATCAAGAAAGGACAATTAGAGACCGTATTTATAATATAGTTTTTATTTCTATTTAACATACAGTGCTGTATAACCTTTGACTTTCACATTTAAAAGACATTTGGTCATACATCAGACAACCAAGGGCTTTTAACAAATGTGTGTACATAAATATAGTTTCACACAACAGAAAAGTAATCTCAATGAATCATCTTTAAGTCCCCAAGTGACATATCTCAGTCATACCTATGGCATTGTTCTTTTTTGTGAACAAATACTGACCTTGCTTATGTATGCGAGTGTGTATGTGTGAGTACATGTACGGGGGCATGCATATGTGCACATACAGTATATGCATGCATGGTGTTTCCTATTTTGACTGCATGCACTTATGTGAGTGCAAGAAAGGGATTTTTTGTTTTAGTGCAAGCCCTGTTTCTTGTGTGTAGCATCAATGCCTGTTGACCGGTTTAGACACAGTACTTCCAGAAACACTCAGAATTCCCTGTTCTCTTCCTGAACTGCTTCCGGATGCCCAGCACACGGCTGAACGGATTTAGGAGACTTTGTTTCTCCAATAGGACCTGAAAGACAAAATACAGTAGTAGCCATATTACTTACAGTATGCAGCTTACCTTTCGCTGCTGTTTTTGGGACATTTGTGGAAAACCCACCTCTCTTTTCATTCCCCGAGGAAGCAGTCCTTTTGTTCTGACACCTGAGAGAAAATTAAACATGAGGTTATTGTGATATTTGAGCTATCAGTTTGTCGCATTAGCCATGTTTATGTGCATGTGAAGCTTTTGGGGCAGTGTTAGAGAAAAAGGCTAAAGACGTAAAAAGTGGGGGGAAATGAAGGGGTGTCACTCGCACATCCATCAACAACTACAAACTATCCGGTCTTGATCAGTACCTCCAACCACCTGCTTCTCCAGTGGTGCTGCTTGGTAGCCAACCACAGAACATTTGGTTACACTGGTGTGATTGTGTGTATCAGTTCAAATTTGTAGCACAGTGTTCTCCCTTGATAAAGTAAGTGTCTGCACCGGGTATGAGCATACAAGTGTTTCCACTGATGACAGAAGGTGTGTGTGTGTGTGTTTCTTACCATCTCTGTTGATCTCCCCAGATATCAGGGTGGAATATCTGAGACCAGCACCATCCTGAAGAGGGAAGGTTTGCTCGGAGAGAGACAGATCATCCAGAGCGCCGATTCCTTGGTCCTCCACTGATACTAAGGATAATCCAACAGCCACACAAAGTTGGTAACACACAGCTGACAGTTACGGTGTACATTTTCTAGACATGACATTTATTTTGATTATGTATGCTAAATAGTTTCACTTTTGTCATGACATATTGCACAGCAATTAATGGTAACTTAGTATTTTTTTACAAGAAGCTGAATATATTTTCTGACAGCAGAGAAATTCTGCATTAATATGGTCCATGATGTGTGACCTTTGGCAGAACAATCAGTGTTCAGCACTGCGGCTCTAAAGCAATTACTTCAAGGCCTTGCCTGCCATTAATCTTCACAGATTAAGCTTCATTACTAAAAATGCTAATCAAAGCACTGAATTAGTGAATTACTGTGAACAACAGCTGTAATGGAGATATTACTTTCCACTCACCAGGTCCTGGATAGGGCATCTCAGCAGATTCTGTGATGGGGTGGGCCAGTAGTGGGCCAGAGGCCACGAGCAGGAAGGCCCAGGACAGGAGATGGTTGCACTTCATCACTATAGGATGCTGTTGTTGGAAGTGGCTCTGATTCGCACGGAGATCCTCAGGTTGAAAGAAGACTTGTACATGCTCTGTTGGTCCCGACTGGGTTATATACTTCCAGCTGTAGCGTATCTCCCCCTCCCGCACGCCACACAGCAGACACACACACTTTTGCTGGCCACAACAGCCATCAGCAATATCCACAGACCCATCCCTTCTAACTGCGATAAATCAACAGGCAGTTACAGGTGAATTGTAGGCTCAATAAAAAGACAAGTGCCGTGGCCCATGCTTCAAGGGCACAGTCATGTTTTACCAGCTCTTCAGCTTGAATGACTGCTTTACTGACTGCGTAAATGGGATTGAAGCAGGTGTTGCAGATGTCACACTCAACAGCATCCCATAGGGGAGCAGGTGGAGAAACTGGGCAGCCAAATGACTAATGTTTTTATGCTACCTGCCCATTCAAATCTTGGGCCATTTGAATCCTGAAAGACCACAGAAAAACCAAACAATTGCATACAAAGCAGTCAGTATTCCTAATAAAACTGCATAATTACTTGCACAGAGCTTCAGTGGAAATGCTAAAATGTTCAAGGCCTTGTGGTCTATAAGCCGCTTGACATTTTAAGTCAATTTAAGACAGCAGAGAATGTTTCATGGGTCACTGAATCAGACTGATTCATGCACATTATTTAGAGGCCTTGTTCTGTAAGATGCCATATTTGTGCTTTCACATCATGCACTAAAACTCTTTATTAGAAAGTCCAACATATATGGACAGAGTCAGAAGGTTCCTATCAGCTCAGAGACTGGGGACAGGTGGAGACAGCTATTTCCAAGTCACATTTTGTACCTCTGTATGTAATTTGTATATTTATTAGAAGCGTGACGTCAATGTTCAGTCTCTTGTATGATAATGAGGGTCGAAGAAGCGGCAGTGACATTTAATTTTATGGCCAGAAGGCCAGACACTCCATTAAGTGTTGCTGTATATCATAGAAAGCTATTAAGATTTATATTCTGTATTAGTCAAGGTCCCGCTACCAATCTTATTCCAGCCTCTAAAATAACTGTTGTCTCACCCGTAACCGGGGGTTTATCCTGCTATATATGGGCTCCCCTTTACATTTCATGAGGAATCTAGAATTTCTTCAAGGCACAGGTCATGTAACAAACATGGACACATACTACACTTTCTGGAGATCCAAATGATACAGTGTGGATCAGTGCGAACAGAGCATAGTGGAATTAACAGTAAATTAATTCAAAGAACATGTTGAAGAACAGCTGCAACAGATCAAAAACCTGAAACGCAACACCTATTATGGTGTTACATATGGAGTGATGGTTGTCGACACGTTAAAGTCTCGTCGTAAAGTCTTGTTGTCAAAGTGATAAACAATGATGTGAGCAAGTATTTGCAGTAAAATGTAGTGAAGTAGCGAAAATAGTGCAAAGTGTGACAAATGGTCCCTTTTAGAGATTAGAACAGCTGCATTAACATGTAAGCAGCATTGTATTGTTGTGTGAATCTGACCAAAGTGGTGCTTGGTCTGATTAGACCTCACCTGGTGGGTGGTTTAAAACACAGCTATGCAATGAATTCTGTGAGTGTATAATTTG
>JAVQJF010102674.1:0-13054 GCA_036023855.1 Gadopsis marmoratus
GCTAACAAGCCAAGATGAAAGACCTGCATGACATTATCATGAACACTGAACGAGACAGAGGAACTTATTTGCTGACTAATGTTACACAGCTAAAACGTTTTTAACCACAGTAGCAGATCAGAAATTATACTCATTTGTCAGCGACAGTAGCGCCGGGATCTCAGATGTCAAGACCAGAAAGAAATTTCGGGTCTCGTCAAACTGTTCGAACGAGGTCCCGCCTCTGACTTGGCCGTAAGCCAATCATAGTTTCGGCTGGCGGGGTAGCACCTGGGGTGGCCAATCAGATTCCAAGGGTGGCCCGTGCCACCCAAGGCCCCCCCTCTGGACACGCCTATGATGTTAATGAGTCACGTAAACAGCCGCTGACCGCAGGTATTGATCGTGTGGTTGATCAATGACCGACAGCCGTGTCAGAGTCGCTGTGAGTCATCAGCAAACAATCAGCAGCTAAAAGCACATTGACGACTGAGACATTATCGATTAATTAGAAGTGTTATTTTTTTCTTTCATTAATTATGATTCATCTGATAAATTGTTCGTCACTGATTTCATAGAGCAGATCAATCAGCAATCAATTAAACCTGGTTGTCACGTGTACGGACTGCAGACCTCTACAGCACCTGAGCCACCCGACGCCCAGTATAACTCCCTTTTACATTTAATATTATGTTTTGTTGTGTTTTATCAATATTAAGATAAATTATTTAGGTCTGTTCTCAGACACTCAGGACAAAGATCCAACAACTGCAGATCTACAGACAAATATATAAACAATTAATACAATGTGAAACTCTAAGATGTTAATTGTATTTCTTTAATTATCTTTACAATTAAAATGGGCTCAAATTTAAGGTTTACAGGGACAAACAAAGCAAAACAAAGCAGGTTCCATTAAGCTGTTCGCAGAGTAGCATCATGTCAGAATGTGTTGAGGGCTGTAAAGCGTGTTGTGTTACTATGACAACGTCACGTCATGACTCAGTACAGACTCAGAAGACTCAGTAGACTCAGTACAGACTCAGTAGAGATTCAGTAGACTCAGTAGGCTCAGACGACTCATTACAGACTCAGAAGACTCAGTACAGACTCAGTACAGATTCAGAAGACTCAGTACAGACTCAGAAGACTCAGTAGGCTCAGACGACTCAGTACAGACTCAGTAGGCTCAGACGACTCAGTACACACTCAGAAGACTCAGTGCAGATTCAGTGCAGACTCAGTACAGACTCAGTAGGCTCAGACGACTCAGTACAGGCTCAGAAGACTCAGTACAGACTCAGAAGACTCAGTAGGCTCAGACGACTCAGTACACACTCAGAAGACTCAGTGCAGACTCAGTACAGACTCAGTAGGCTCAGACGACTCAGTACATACTCAGAAGACTCAGTGCAGACTCAGTAGACTCAGTACAGACTCAGTAGACTCAGAAGACTCCGTACACACTCAGTACATACTCAGAAGACTCAGTAGAGACTCAGTACATACTCAGAAGACTCAGTACAGACTCCGAAGACTCAGTAGGCTCAGACGACTCTGTACACACTCAGAAGACTCAGAAGACTCAGCACTCAGTAGACTCAGTACAGACTCAGTAGGCTCAGACGACTCAGTACATACTCAGAAGACTCAGTACAGACTCAGTGCAGACTCAGTACATACTCAGAAGACTCAGTGCAGACTCAGAAGACTCAGTGCTGACTTAGTACAGACTTAGTACAGACTCAGTACAGACTCAGAAAATTCAGTAGGCTCAGACGACTCAGTACACACTCAGAAGACTCAGTAGACTCAGACAACTCAGTACAGACTCAGAAGACTCAGTGCAGACTCAGTAGACTCAGTACAGACTCAGTACAGACTCAGTAGGCTCAGACGACTCAGTACACACTCAGTACATACTCAGAAGACTCAGTACAGACTCAGTGCAGACTCAGTACATACTCAGAAGACTCAGTACAGACTCAGAAGACTCAGTGCAGACTTAGTACAGACTTAGTACAGAGTCAGTACAGACTCAGAAGATTCAGTAGGCTCAGACGACTCAGTACACACTCAGAAGACTCAGTAGACTCAGACGACTCAGTACAGACTCAGAAGACTCAGTAGACTCAGTACAGACTCAGTAGAGACTCAGTAGGCTCAGACGACTCAGTACACACTCAGTACATACTCAGAAGACTCAGTACAGACTCAATGCAGACTCAGTACATACTCAGAAGACTCAGTGCAGACTTAGTACAGACTCAGAGGACTCAGTGCAGACTCAGAGCACACTCAGTCACCGCCTGCACTAATTACAGCTAATCGTTGTCACGCAGTTCTGAGGGTTTGCTACTGAGTCTGTGAACCCACCTGGTTTCCGTCGTACAGGTCTTTTCTTTCCGCTGCAGAAGCGAACTTTGCTGAAGACGCTGAAGATGTGTCTCTCACAAAGAGACCGTGGGTCTTTAGTCGGACTGGAGCGTCTCTTGTTGGTGGTGACCTTGTCGCTGTTGGTCTCGCGGGCCTGACGCTTCTGTCGAATCAGGGAGCTGGCGATGGCCGCCGCCATCTCCCTGAGAGGTGGACAGAGCCACAGAGGAAAAAGATCTGATCCCGCTCCGATAGTCTGAGGACACTCGCTGTTTAGTCTACAACAGGTGACATGTCTGAATGGCAGAATCCAGCTCAAGTGATGTTCTTGCTTACAGTCGCTCCATGATTACAAACTGATCAAAAACACTTCAGATCCACTTTGAGAATCAGCCGGCACCTGATATTTACATGTCCACGTTTCAAAGAGATGAATGCTTCAAAATGTAAGAAAATTACATCCCGACTGCACTTTCGTCTTCTCACTTCTGCAGGATTTCAGATGAGACAAGTACAGACAATACAGATATTTGTATTTGCTTTAGGATATAAGTTCATATCCTGTAGCATTAGTTTCCACCAGAGGGGGCGACAAAGCTTCAGTCACGATGATTGCTAAGAAATCTCTTTCAGAAATCTTCCTCAGCTGAAGAATTCTTAAATGTTATTTGTATCTGTATATTGTAACTTTTTGCTGGAGACGTTCTAAAAGTGCTCACAATAATAAATATGAAAGTTGGAGAATCTACAGCTGTAGAGATGTTGTTGTGTTCCCCGATCTTGGCGTTAGGAAGCTGAAACCTTCATCTGAGTCACGACGAACAGCAACAGCACGTATGAATGGAAAAGCCACACTGCATGCTGGGTAATCTGTCAGTTTTCCTCTGCTCCATCTCAGCACATGTCTGCAGGAGCTGCTGGGATTCTCTGGATTTACGCAGCGCTGATGCATCCACGAACAACCGCTGAATCAAAGGACGGCCGCTGCTGCATCTTCACGTCTCTCAAACCCAGAAAGAGTTGAAGAAAGAGAACGGTGACGTGTTCAACAAACCCAACAAAGTTCAAATTAATTCCCGAGCATCAGCGAGAGACAGGAGACGATAAAACTGCAGATTACACACACTGACTCTATTCTGCTTCCTCCTGCCTGATCCTCTCATCCTCCTCCTCCTCCTCCTCCTCCTCCTTACAGGCTGAGAGCTGCTGAATGTGATGAGAGGCTGAGAGAAAGAGAGTACTACTCAGAGAGGAGAGAGAGAGTGATGGAGAGACAGGCGGTGGAGGTGTGGAAGAAGCTCCTAAAAATATTCTGCCTGATGTTTCATGTTGCTCCCACATCAGACCTCCCTCCTTCCTCCAGTACAAACCACTACTCACACAGGAGCGCTGTTCGGTTCAGCTTGCCGTTTAAAGACTTAACACAGTCCGTCTTTGTGTTCTGGGCTGACTGGAAACCAGGGTCGGTCCTCCTCCGATCCAGAAGGAGGTGCTGATTCACCTGAAGCTGTAGCCGACAGAACCACCGGAAGAAGAAGAACCTCTGACCTGTAGAAGTTTAGTTGCAACACTAAGCTAAGCTAGTGTTAGCTAGCAGCTATCTGCCTCCCCGCTCCGTCACAGATCATTCAGTGAGCGAACTGATCAGCGATCAGATGCATTTAGTTTATCAAACCAGGGTCCATGTAAAAACCAGATCAAAATAAAAGCTGCGACCTCTGCTGCACGTGCACTTCCTGTCTGAGGCTGCAGAGTTACATAAAGCCACGTTCAGCAGCCTCACCAACATGTAGTCAGGGCTGAATAACCATGAGATCTGCTCTGAGATCAGCTCACTGAGCCTGCAGGTATCAACGCTCTCCGACACTCAGCTGCTGATGATTCACTCGTCGCTCCACATCGACTCTCACTGCCGCCTCGAGTCACACGGCCAAACCCAGAGAAAACTGATCCCAGTTCTGTGATAATGACGAGCTCTTTCAAATGGTTTCTGTATCTAATTACATTTGAGACATCTGCAGATGCATTTTGACAAGTTATGACTATAATGGAACCATTTCCATTATCGATTGATCTGCTTATTATCTTCTCAATTAATGGATTCACTGTTTGGTCTAGAAAATGGTGTAAAATGTGTCCGACATTATGTCTTCAGATGTTTCCTTTCAAGACCCAAAGAGAAATGCAACAATCAGGTCATCGTTTATCAAAATAGTTGCAGATTAAAACAAATGATTAATAAATTAATTAAGATTTGATTACTGAAATAATGGTAACTAATGCTGACCTCTGATTGGGAGGGGTTATATTACACGTATGTTATCTCGACAGGTCCGAATAATGATTCAAGATCAATACAAAGTCGTGGAGTGTGTCATTCCACTCTGCTTTGGTAAATGGTAATGGACTCTTTCTTATATAGCGCTTTTCAATCGAACCAGTTCCCAAAGCGCTGTAACAGTAATCTAAGCTAGAGAACAGCTAAAGAACATGACATTATAACTGGAGAATGAGGCTGAAGCAGCCTGTTGTGGCTCCTCCTCCAAAGACTTAGGTCCTCACTGTATCTTAGACACGTTTCCCCAAAATGGAGCCTGACATTTGTGTTTACAATAAAGTTTTGTGTTGTTTTTTTCTCTCTCTACCCAACCGGTCGAAGGCAGATGACGCCCACCCAGAGCCTGGTTCTGGTTCTGGTTCTGGTTCTGGTTCTGCCTGAGGTTTCTGCCTGTTAAAGACAGTGTTTCCTTGCCACTGTCTCCTAGTGCTGCTCCTGGTGGAAATGTTGGGTCTGTACATGTGGAGTTGGTCTAGACTTGTTCTATATGAACAAGTGCTATGAGATAACAGTTATGATATAGAACTATAGAAATAAAACTGAATTGAACCGTTTCCCTGATGGGACTCCGCAGCCTGCTGATCTGATTGGCTGATGAGGTCTGGCAGTTGTTGTTGATGCAGCTCCAGTAAGATGATGAGGCTCTTCCTCCATCCTCAGTGAAGATGAAGATGATGATGAAGATGATGATGACTCCATGTTTGTTGTCAGTGACTCATCCTTTCTACAGATGATAATTGGTTGTGTAACGAGCTCTTCACGCTAATCGGACATTCTGCTTCTCCACGTCGCCTTTCTCACCACCATGGTTACCATGGTTACAGTAATGGAGCTGTTTAGCCCCTTTTAGCTCCTAGTTTTGGTTTAAACTCAAATGCAGAAACTCCAGATAGATTTATATCATCACTGTTGTTTAAATGCTGCCGTGGTCCGATCTTCATTCTCTTTCTCAAAGTCGGTGTGATGCTAGTATTCAGCCACTGCATGTAGGTGATGAGGTTTGGAGAAGGACATATGACACACGGGGACAGGTGGTCCTGTAGGCCTTTCTCCTGAGGAACACCAGGATCGCACTTCCTGTTATGGACCACTGCATGTGGAGGCAGGCAGCTGTTGGCTAACATGTTAGCATCAGCTCCTGTATAGCATGATAACGTGTCAGAGCAGTTCCTGAAGTCGAAGTTTTAGCAGTGAAATCCTCACTAACATGTAGTGAACCAGTCTGATGGAAAGCGTGAAACGTTTGTGAAAGCCAGTTTTTCAGGGAGTCATGTGACGTGTGAACACTTTGATGCTATTAAAAATGAATCCACCACATCTAACCGGTTTGTTTCTGGGCCCGAGGCGGAGGGACCCTGTGACGGACTGAACTAGAGTGAAACTGAACAGGATTACAGGCGCCGTGTCAGTGAACGCACCGCCGTGCTGAATGTAGGCCTTCACTCCCAGCAGAAAAAACCAGGTCAGCGTCTTTAATTACTGACATGTATTTGCGTCCTCGTACCTGCACAATGGGACCGACAGCAGCGAGGAAGACGATGAGAAACACCTTCATCAGGTCCTCATGGTGGTCTGTCAGTCTGTCCAGGTCTGCTGCTTTACGGTCCGTCGCTCTGGGAGTTAAAACGTTTTCACACTCAATCAATGTAGAGTTTAACTTTTGGTGAACTTTGACACACAAATTCGTTGACCAACAGCATCTTGAACAGGAACATCGGCATCACAAACAGCCATCTTGACAGAGCAGATGTTTTCGTGGACGGAGAGCCGGAGTCCAACATGGATCAGCTGGTTTACACAAACTGTATAACTGCTGCTGTCTTTGCAGCCGTGTCTTCACCTGTATATGTTCACATAGGCGACTGGATATAAAGATGGCCGACATGACAGCTCCCCAAAAATGACACCAAAACATCTGGATCGCCCCCTGGTGGCTGACTGCTCATAAGCCCCGCCCCCTTCGTGTTAGCAGATGGGCCAATGGGACTGCACTCAGGTTTAAAGACGAGAGTAGACATCTTATCTTAAGAAGAGTGGTTTATCCCGTCTCTTCTTTGACTTGATGTCCAGATAAAATCACCCGCAGAGTCCTTTTATTGACTCGCATCTGGATGTGCCTTCGATATCTGGACAAGGCTGGAAAGTGTCCCCAGTTTGCAGATTCAGAGACAGGCAGCCATCCCACTGTGATGCTGAAGGAAAGTTAAAACAGCAGGATTCTCAGGCAGCTTCTGCAGCTTCTCTGGTTTCTAAGAGGATGTGTGGATGTTTGTTCTGGACGGACCTCAGAGATCATGGAGAGATCATATTGAATGATCCAACATGAGGTTCAGGTCTGTGGGTTCAGGTCTGACTGAGTGAGGCCTCCCTTCAGCTCTCTGGCGCCCCCCCTTTAGTCTCTGTAGTCCCTGTCCTGCTGAAGATCCACTACAGCCCAGATCCTGTTGTCTCAGCAGGGTCCAAATGATGAGGAGCTCAGCGAAGACTTCTGTAATCTTCATCCTCTCCTTCATGGATTTTAACAAAACATAACCGACATCAGGAGGCCGATCCTGGTCTGACAGCCTCCAGAGGACATCAGCTGAACAACGTCAGTCTGATAACCTCTCACACACACACACACACACACACACACACACCCACACACACACACACACACACACACACACACACACACACACACACACACACACACACACTTGCTGGGTGTTAATGAGTTGTGGGATTGATTGTGGTGCTGCCACAGAGGATTTCCTGTCCTTCAGTCCTGGACTCTCCCAGTGTGAGTCTGTGTGTGTGTGTGTGTGTGTGTGTACAGTTCAGGTATGTTACCTGATCAATAGACAAACTGCCTCATCAGGGGGCAGGAGAATGTCAGCAGGACACTTTAACGGCCATGAAACACAGTACTCACAGTACACAGAGTAAAAGTACTGGTGGTACTGGTGGGTGTGGCCACCTCACAGCAGTTCAGATGAACGGTGGTTGAGCTCCTTTACACAGCTCAAACACCAGCAGGTCTGGTGATAATCTAGATTTTTCTTTCTGTCAACTATGATGTGAAGTGTATCTGCAGTAGTGTGATGGGGGGGCACCTCTTTGTAATGCTGTAATACAACACATTTCACTTTTTAAGCCCTTTTGACAAGTAATGAGTCCGGCAGCCCCTGTAGAACAGATATGTTGGAAATAAACTCATCAAACGGCTTAAAGACGAAGACGTAATGCAGTTTGTTCTGTTGGCAGCTGCTCCAACAAGTCAGCTGTACTTTCCTCCAGATAGTCTGAAGAAAACTACAGCGAGCAGCTGTTTTAAACACACCTGTTGTCACACACACTGCAGCTAAAACCCAGGAGAAGAAGGAAAATGGAGGACACAGTAAGAAACGGCAGCGTGGGCGGCAGCTGCATGTCAACACACTCTGCATTGTTCCCGCGTCTATTGTTACACACCAAACATACATCCAAAATACATTTCTACATCACAATCCCTGAGCTTGTCCTGTACAGAGTCCAGATTCTGCAGTGACTCAGAAAGCAGATAATCCTCCTGCAAGACCGTCCTCCTCCTTAAAGGCACAATCCAACATTATCAGCTGCAGCAGCTGTTTACAACTTCAGCGTTTAGATGTAATGTCAGAGTTGCCCTCACTGACTACTTGCTACTGAATATTTACAGCCACTAACTGCAGGTGGAGCTGTTGTTAGCTAACTGGAGGAAGCTAATTTTAGCATGCTAATATCTGGAGGACAGTCGACGTCTCTGACCTGAAATCCTGATAAATGCCGTTTGATGTCATTCTCTTCTGTAAAGCACTTGGTGCATTTAATGTCTTTGTTGTAAAGCACTTTGAATTGCATTTCCTGTCTGAATGGTGCTTTATAAATAAAGTTTATTATTATTATTATAATTATTATTATTATTATTATTATTATTATTATAATAGTGACGTCAGTCTGGAAGAGTTCAAATCTCATCTCACTAAAATAACACAACGTGAGCAAATAGCATCAGTTAGCTTAGCATAACCAGATGTTTCCCTCTCATTCTGTATGGATGCTACTAACTGAAACACTTGGATGTCTCCACAATGCAGACAGAAATAAAACTAAGATTTATCTTTTAGCCTCTAAAACTGTTATGATTTGGAAGTTATGCTAGCTTGAGATGCTACACCAACTTCCTGTTTACATAGCTGGTTGCTCCTGATTGGACAGGACTGCAGATGTTTCCTAGCAACAGATTTTCACATCACTAGTCTTTACTGAGACGTTTCTGAGGTTTTACTGGTGAGAACTCAGTTACAAAGAGCTGCTGGGACTCAGTCCAGAACAAGCCTAGCTTAGCACAAAAACTGGAAGTGGGGGGGAACTGCTAGCCTAGCTCCATTAAAAGAGAAGGTATCCACGCGTGTCTGATTTAAAGGAAACGCATCCTGATAAGTTTGTAAAAGATACGAATAACGAAAGAAGAAACCACACAGAGTTCATCTGGTGCGCTCAAGAGGCAGAGATCTTCATCTTCATCGTCATCAGAACCGCGAATGAAGAACTTCGTATGAAGAGAGACGAAGGGACAGCATAACGTTTAATTCAAGGAGGTGAAACATAAAGAATATAATCAGTAGAAGAAGCTGTAAAAACACTGGAAGTCATTTCTACATATTAAACGTGAGGCTATAAATAAGTGTGGGGATTATTATATATCACAGAGGGAGGACTTTTATGATTGTTGTCCGATGGTGAGCAAACTCTTCTGAACATGTGATGCAGATTAAAGTGGACAGTTTCTGCTGCAGAGAGAAGAAAAGATAAAGATGATTAACATGGTGTGTGAGTTTCATTACAAAGTCTCCTCGTGTTACTCTGAGCTGCAGTGAAAGTGCAGCTTCTTGTTTCACACATGGACGTCTTCCTCCAGACACATGACAACAGTTAATACGCTGCCTTACACACTCAGCTCAGTGTCTGCTGGAAAACCGGAGAAACACCGCCACCTGCTGGACACCCACACAACTGCAGGTTAGACGCTGCTAAAGCTACTGCTGCTGCGACAGCTTGTTCAGGACTGTGGCTAACTTTTGTGACAAAACCTGGGCCTGGATCTGTGGCTGAGGTCACCTTGGCCCCAGAGGGTGGTGGGAGCTGGAGGCAGAACTGCCACCTGTAACCCTGAGATGTTGTGTTCATGCATCTTGGGAATGGGCTGCCCAGTAGTTCAGGTGCCACATTGAAAATCTGCCCACTGCTGGCCCGAGGCCCGAGGCCCTCAGCATGTGCCTTGAGGTTTATTTGGGGGCTTGGTGGGGTGCTGGTCACGCCCCTGCACCCGCTGTGATCAGTGAGGTGGCGGCTGGTCATCTCTGGGCAGACCCCAACTGCCTGCAGCCCACTGGCTGTGCTGCCAGGGGTGTGGTGCTGGGTTTAGGGGCAGTGAGCGACGTGGGTCCTGCAGGGCCAGAACTCCCGTGCCCCTACCCCGAACACCCCAGGCTTCTGAAGCCTGGCTTCTGATGTCTGATGTTACATCTGAGCTTCTAGATCTGCAATAAAATGTTAAAATGCTGAACAAACTGCTCATATTCTTCACCTAGTTGTATGTTAGCTACATCTCCCTCAGGGGGTCGAACCAATGATGGAAGACAGAACTTATTTCACCACCACAGATGCCCAGTATACACAAACATGTATCTGTATATACTGTAATATACTGAAGAGTTCTGGTTACTGTGTTAGAAAAGATGAGCAGTGATGAAACAGGAAAAGGCTCTGAGGATAAATAAACCTGACTTTACATGATGAAGGTGATGATGATGGTATTTCTGCTTCATCTCTCTGCCGTCGAAAGCTGTTTACTGCGACTGTTATGCCGGCTGACCACCAGAGGGAGACAGAGGGCCACTAACTGTAGCACGCCTCCGTCAGGACCGGTGGAACCTGCATCAGAGTCAGATCTCTGCCTGAACGGGTCGAGCTGCATCAGCTGACCCTCTCCAGACCAGCGAGGGAGGCTGGACGTGAGTCTGTCAGGAGTCGGATGAACTGAAAGACAGTGGACAGGAGGACAGCGGCGATGCTGAGATCTGATCATTATTCACTGAGTCCGAGTCGTCAGTCTGCGTTTCCAAACGCTTTGATACTAATTTAACATTATGATTTTAGGATTTATACACATTTTCTTTAAGTTACTGATGCTGTTTTCTTTATATTCTTATTGTAGGAAGAACATGAAGTGTGTTTCTTGTTGGCATCATCCACAGTTCGTTATCGTACAGCCTCGGACTGGTTGCTGTTTTCTCTGAGTGCACAAAGTATTTTCAGGCCCATTTACAAGAAAATACTGTGGGAACAGATTTCTGTCACTTTGATACTCTGGTGTGTACAATTTATACATCCTACAGGCTGGAGTCACGTGACGTCAAACATCCTCTGCTAACTTCCTGTAAAGTGAAGCAACGCTGCAGATATACGAGGTGCTGAAAGAGGAAACACACAGCTGGTCAGATAAAAATACACGATCCTGTTAAGTATAACTGAGACATCGCTGTCAAGGTCACACACACAGAGGTGTTGGAGGTAATTTAAGTTGTTCCGTTTCCGTCTCAGCTTACGAAGCTGAAAATGTTGTTCTCTCTGTGTTTCTCCGAGTCGTCGACAGCAAAGCTCTCTGGGAAACTCTGGAAGTTTAAACTAGAACAGTCAAACTGGAGCACTCGGCCCTCCAAACAGACTCCGGTTCCTCTGAAACAAACTGTGAGATGAGCTTTAAGTTCGGACCCTTTGCTGACGAACAGAAACTACGTTTGGACAATTCCTTGTGTGTTTGGTGGGAGCTGCTGACCTGCGGCTGATCTCAGGTCAGCAGGCAGCGTATGGAACATCCCAGCTCAGGTGGAACATTAACATCTCCACACGAGTTCAGGTTTATCCCACACAACGAGCCCTGCCCGCGACTTCATCAGCTAACGAGGAAGTTAAGTGAAGGTAACATGTTAGCTACAACTAGAGTTCTGCAGGGATGATGGGGTTTTTCTGACCAGTCCATCATCCTGGTTAATGGGATGTTTCTATTGGATTTTGGATTATTGCAGAAGACATACGTTTATGATACTGACACGTTTTGCTCTGTGAGACAACCTTCACAGAACTCCACTTTCATGATTGTAGAGTAAATGAAATCTCCAGAAGTAAAAAGTTAAAGTTAGGCTACAAACCAGCTGCGCCACGACTTCGGCTTCCAGCCTGTAATCTGATTACTACAGAAGTCTCTGGGAAAGTTCGAGTCCGAACAGTTTGCAGTTTAAGCCCAACGAGGCTGAAGGAGGACGAGTGAGTGGAAGACTTTCTGTGTTTAATGTCCCCGACAGCCTCTGTAGCCTCATGTAGCTGCTTGTTAGCAACAACCTTTTTAAAAGACACAGAAAAGCTTCAAACCTCGCGACTGGGTGACGGGTTTTAAGTCGCAGAACAAAACTCTTGTATTAACCACAGACCTTATTTAAAAAACAAAAAACCCGTTCAGGAAACCCGCTGACTTCCACACGAGGGAACAGGAAGAGCTAACATGCTAACTCATGTCCGGGTTTCAGGACTCGTTCCTGCAGAACTCTATGTTTCACGTGTTTCTTTCAGTTTGTTGTAGAGGTCTGCTGCCCCCTTGTGGACAAATAATAAAGCACTGAGGTTACGCTCTGCTGCTTGTTGTGGTCGGAGGTCACTGCAGCAGTAACAATATGCAGTAAACAGTAACAATATGCAGTAAACAGCTTCCTGTTGTCAGGCAGAAGGTGGACTGTTTGAATGAAGGACAACCGTGTCATCTGTCGTCTGTATATTTATATATGTGTGTGTGTATAAAGAGATATTTGTGAAGTGACAAGTGGTCGGCCGCGAGCTGAGGAAGGTGTGAGACACTGAGAGCTGATCAGAGACTTTAACACTGATATTTATACACTACTACGAATATCTGACCAACAGGATACGTTTATATAAACACTATATCTGTATATGTATATGTATTCACCTTTATACTCTGTGCGTACACCTACCTACGTCACTCATTAATTAGTACATATACACACACACATCACCTCCACCTTTGTCTGCTTAAAGCTACATTTCAGTGCATTATAAACTACATATTAAATGTTTGTATAAAGCCTATAACTAGGAGGGGTTATCAAAGTGTTACCAACTCTATACATATATATTCCTTTATATATCAGTTACTTCCATACGATTCCTACCTACTGTACTGCATGTATGTGTGTGTGTATATATATATATATACACACACACCTTTATATAACACTCTGCAGTCTGTTAGCATGTGTTTATATACCAGTTTATAGTCGTCATATA